>JAUJYZ010000311.1:0-65000 GCA_033675265.1 Actinostola sp. cb2023
ACGTGTTATCGTTATGGCCCTTAACAATTAAATGTAAGAGCCCTGACGTATATAAGTTGTAGTTTGCATGTATTTACAGTCGAACCTCTACTAACGCAACGTCCCCATAAACTTCTACCAAACGCTACCTCCCCTATCTTTAATGGCCAGGGTACGTATTCTGTCCCAAACAACAGCCAGCTCATACATTTATTCATTTTTCAAACCTCCAAAAAAGTTCGTCCTGAAGTGGCCGTTGTAGAGAGGTTTGACTGTATAAGAGAGAATCCCCCCTCTCCACCCCCAGAGGTCACATGTTGTTTGTTTCTTGTAGATCTTTGAGATGATGGATGCCAAGGCACGACAAGATTGTATCAAGGAAATTGATTTGCTAAAACAACTGAATCACCCTAATGTAATCAAGTATTATGCATCATTTGTGGATAACAATGAGGTATAGCAAAGTACCATTCATTGTTTATATAAGAATGGGACCTTGAGGAAGTAGATTTGTACAAATGTAGCTCAGTTACATTCCCAGGGGGGGGGGGGTACTCCCCAATAATTACTATTTACATGATATATACATGTATGTGCGGAGGGTTCAGGTTTTGGGACATTTTATTCTCTAATCCAGGTTAAATGAACGCATAAAAATCATTAATCCACGTTATAGCCTAAAAAACATTTTTAGTTGTTAATAATTTGTATAATGGTGGTATCGGGGCGTTTCAGTAAAACTCTGCATGAACAATAATAATGGCGTCAGTCAGACGTAAAGGTGTTAGAGTGTTAGTCTGGCAAAATATCCGGACGATGCAGGTTTTCGAGTGACAAATTCCAAAAACAGTGTCCAGGTCTGAACATCTCGCTGCACATATACATAACCATTTTTTAACCAAGTACCCCCCCCCCCCCACCCCCCCCCCCCCCCCCCCCCCCCCCAGGGCCCCCCCCTACCCCCCCCCCCCCCCCCCCCCCAGGGCCCAGGGCTACAGTGCATTCCTCCCCCCCCCTAACCCAGTTCGTTCTCTAGCTCCCTTGCTTCGAGAGTTTTACTCCAGGTACTCCGGTTTTCCTCCCTCAGTAAAAACGAACTAGTGAGCTGAGCTTGTATGCATAGAATATTAGAATGTAGTGGTAGCATGTGTGAGAGTACAGTGTCTCCCAATTAGTGTGCAAGTGCTAAAATACATTGGACACTTAAATAAACAGTTATTTTTTATTTGTAGAGTAACAACGAGGTGTAGCAAAGTAGTCCATTCATTGAATGACATTACGAGTTTTCTTTTTTTAATGGTATTTTGATGACATTGAATATTAGTCCACCACCATTATATGCTACAAGAACAGTGCACAAGTGACATTGATCAAAACCCAAATTCTCCATTGAAATTCAAAGAGCCTAAAGGAGAATTTAACTGTTGATCACAAATCACTTTATTCTTGCATGGACCCAGGCATAATACACTGGGGCATGGCCCCGGTTGCACAAATTATTTAAGGTGAATTAGCGCTAATAGTGATAAGTCCTATCCAATGGATCAAATTTATTGGATACATAACTGCATCAGTGTTTATCCATTGGATAAGACTTATCCGGTGGATAGCGCTATTAGCCATTTCAAAAACGAGTGGAGGACTGGGAACGAGTTCTTAGAATTAATCTAATTAAAAAATGAATCCCATCACAAGAAAGAGCATATCAAAATTAGTAAGTTTACAAAGTTTTGTTAGGTTTAGTTAGATATTGAACGAATAACAGCTTTCCAAACATCGCAAAATTTACAAAGAAATGTATGTTTACCAGGGACAAGTGTCCCCCGTAACCATACATTTCTTTGTAATTTTTGCAGTTTTTAAATGTCTGTAGTTCATTTGCTACTTGTCCAAACCCTATCAAACTCCTGAAAGTTACTAATTCTGATATGCTCTTTCTTGTGATGGGGTTCATTTCTTAATTAGATTAATTCTTAAAACTTGTTCCCAGTCCTCCACTCGTTTTTGAAATGGCTAATTCACCTTTCATGCAACTGGGGCCTGGTCATTGTAAAAACTCAAGCATTTTTACATGTTTTGTTTGGGCATGCAGTATACATGTACAATGTACATGCATATTGGTCTAGCTTTTGCTCAGTGTAAGAATATAATTATGTTAATTGTAATTGACTTGAAAGCTGTGTAATAATATTAATAATAATAATAATGAAATCGGGGTGTCGTGGGTTCGAATCCTGCTCGAGGGATGGCTCGAGGCATCTGATTTTTTCCGAACATTTGTTCTGTATATTCCTCATAAGTTTCCATTTCTATAATAATAATTATAATAATAATAATGGTTTAAATATTGGACAATATATCCACAGAATGGCTCTTCACTTGTCCACTAACCTAACTATCTACAATAAATATTAGCAATTTAATTATGAATATAAATAAATATAAAATAAGATTTTAAAATAAATATACTCTGATTGTACTAATTAATCAACTGATATGAATTTCTCAATAGCTCAACATCGTACTGGAGTTAGCAGATGCAGGAGACTTATCTAGAATGATAAAAGTTAGTCACTTAAATTATTAATCAATGTAGAATATGACTGTATTTACATTAGGTTTGTTGAACGTCATTAATATTGATTGTTGATTTTCCACTTTATATTTCTTCAGCATTTTAAGAAACAGAAAAGGCTTATTCCTGAAAGAACTGTTTGGTATGTCAATTATATCTACATTGTACATGTACTTGGCATTCTAGTGGTTATACATGTAGCTTCCATGATTTATAATTTTCAAAGCAACAATGATTGCAGACGGACAGACGGACGGATGGACGGACAGACGGATGGACGGACGGACAGATTATATTATATTATACATATGTACATGTACATATGCATCATAATGTATATGCATCATTTACCAGCTATCACTGACACATTCCGGCCCATAGCCAGTATGAGGCGAGCCGAGACATGCAGTTATTAAAATGCCTCATTAAAATATATTTCTGATTTTTAAAACTGAATTAACGTCATGTCGATGACAGTTCTCATTGCCATGCTCATATTTTTAATTGTATTTATTTATTTTTTTGGCTGCACAGAAGAGATGATGTACTAATGATCTTGTATTATTATGCAACAATTCACAACTATTTTATTTTGATGCTGGTTTTATTTTTATTTTATTATTTTATTATTTTATTTTTATTATTTGTCTGTGTTTCAGGAAATATTTCGTTCAATTAACAGCAGCTTTACAACACATGCATTCAAGAAGAGTAATGCACAGAGGTAATGTTTTGAAAACATACATAACCAAGGCGATGTCGAGATTATATTCTATTTCCTGTTACAAATAAGGGATTGTTTAAAAAATAATGTATCCAAATCACTAACCGATTAGCTACTACTATTTTCAGGTTATGTGAATTTTCCCACATACTTAATTAATTGAAAATAAACTGATTGATTGATTGAATATTAATGTTGACATGATGTGACATTTATATAAGTAGCCATTACCTAAACGAGCAGGGGACTGGGAACGAGTTTATTAGAATTAACGCAATTACGAAATTAAGTTTATGACATGAAACAATATGTTGAAATTAGCATCTGTGCAAAGTTTGATGTGATTTGAGCGAATTCTGTTGAATTATAAACTTTTGAAATTGTGTTGTCCAGCCAAAATTTTACAGTGAATGTATGGTTTGGCTGGACAACGTCAAAAATTTACAGAGTTTGTATGGGAAAATAGACATCTTTGATGTCCTCTAGCATCGTCAATATTAAGCCGAAGTTCACCAAACTTTCCAGACTAGCTAAGTTTGATGTGCTCTCTCAGGAAAATGATGCCCACTTTTGCTTGTTTCTTATTGAATTAGTTTTACGGACTTGGTCCCAGTCCCCTGCTCGTTTTGGTAATGGCTAATATAGCAGGGGTGGATCCAGAGATTTTGCAAGTGGGGGGGGGACGTGTTCAGGTTGGACAATGGTTTCAACCAAATTTTATGGGTTTTTTTTGTTGGCAAAAAAGGTATTTGAATTTCCAAGGGGAGGGTGTCGGGCGTGCACCTCCTTTGCCCCACCCTTAATCCGCCCCTGTATAGCGCATATATGTGAATGCTTTTAAAATAAATTGTTTTGTGGACCTCTATTAAAGAAGCCCAACAAAACTCAGACAGCTTGATTACTCAACCAGCAGAACCAACCTGAGGTGAGGCAGCCCAACCATTCCTTTTGAGGCTACTAAATAATTCAATAAAATGATATTTGCATCTTTTTTGATGGGTTTCCTGTGGTAGAGTGTGCACACGCAATGCATGTTATGTCGGGCTCCCTGTGCTGAGTGCACTCTCTGTGGGCGCATCTTGTAAGTAAGTAAGTAAGTAAGTAAGACTAATGTATTTAAAGAGGGTGACACGTGACAGTATAGAAGTAAACTGATAAACTTGTGGCCCTAACAAAACTCAACATAGGACGTTACTCAGCACAGGGAGCCCAACGTAATATCATTGTGCGCACACGCTCTACCACAGGAAACCCATAAAAAAAGACACAAATATCATTTTATTGAATTATTTACGGTGTGTTCGATTGACCTTATTCCAGAATAGGAATACTTGGAATAATACAGAATGTCCGTTCAATTGAGTCTGTTTCGATTCCGGAATAAGCGGAATATATTCCAAACATTCTGCTCATCATAGAAGAATGCTTGGAATATTCCGGAATAATGACGTCACCCGTCTGCCCCAGAATCTGGAATTATTTCTATTCCGGAAAAAGGTCAATCGAATGCACCCTTAATAGCCTCAAAAGGAATGGTTGGGCTGCCTGCAGTGCCTGAGGCAATGTTTGGCGTAGTTAATAGCAAACCAGCAAATTAAATATTGCCAGGTTGCCATACATGTACCTTATATTATGCCATGTCACTCTAGAAACATTGCAATCCATGACAACCATTTATCTTTTGTTTAGATATCAAGCCAGCCAATGTTTTTATTACTGCCTCTGGTGTTGTGAAACTGGGTGATCTAGGGTTGGGTAGATTCTTTAGTTCAAAAAACTACAGCTGCACATTCACTTGGTAAGAATTGCTTACATTTATTCAATAAATATCAGGTCTTTTGGGAGGATCGTTCAGGGCCGTACGTCAGCAGGGGGCATCCCTCCCCCTCCCCTCGCTAGCAAGGCAAAAAAATTTACATTTTGTACCACTATTTTTATTTATTTTTTGCTGTTACATGTAAATACAAACTGCCCCTCCAAGAATTAATTTTGGGTTATGTACATTGTACGGCCCTGTCGTTGCGCAGCATACTTTTCCCACAGTGACAGTTCTAAACATTGGAACTCTGAGATCTGAATTTGGTGATTTGAAATGATTCACTTGGTCTCCTATCCATCACACATCAGATCCAGTGTTCTCAGCAGATTTTTAAGCGAACTTTGTGCATACATGTAATGATGACATTTGTGTAGTAAAAACATGAAGGCAAATTTCATCGACAGGACAGCCGGCTACTTTGTCTTGACCAAGAGTTAAATTCTGCAGGTTGACAGCTGATCTACTGAGAATATTAACCCTGCAGATATCCCAGTTCCATTAGTTTTGAATTAGGTGTACATGCATGTACATGTATGTTGTGGTATACTATTTTCCACTTGGTAGTTTACAGTGAGGACACACTAACCGGGACCACTTGAGCAAAACTGGCCAATCAGATTACACCTGAAAATAATCACATTACAACAAAAGTTGTCTGGGCCAATCAGCGTTATAGTCATAATGATGATTGGCGCAGATTACTTTTGTTGGAATGTGATTATTTTCAGCTGTAATCTGATTGGTCAGTTTTGCTCAAGGGGTCCCGGTTAGTGTGTCCTCACTGTAAATGTTTCTGAGGGTTGTTCAAAGGTAATTACCGGTAGTTTTAGGGTTTTAGGGTGGGTATTTAGTTATGTGTTTAGGTTAGTTGTAAAGGATTAAACTGAAAGGAATTGTTTTTAATTCAATTCGGTTCAGTTCTGTTCAGTTCGGTTCGATTCTTACACACATACACACTAAAACTAATACACAAAAATCTGAATTTATGCAAAAGTCTGCTGTTCACATTCCAACGTAAAACACTTGAGGTGTTTCAATGTTCACGTGTTTTTAACACTGTTCAAAATAATTCAAATTCCATTCGGCATCACACTAAGAGTGACTATTCAATACTAAACAGGAATAATAATAATAATAATAATAATAATAATTTATTTGAAGTCGATAACGTAGGGAGTGGTTACCCAATCTCCCGAGCCAGAGGCTCATGTGAAAACGCTCGAACTGTACATGTACATATAAGCAAAACAATGCTCTAGACTAGAAAATTTAAACCAGTGGAAAATTTCAAATGGTCCACAACATGTGCATGAATACTTCAAGTTAAAATGCTTAATGTGCATTGTATTGATTTTATTTTTATTGTTTCTCATTGTACCACGTCGCATAAGGCCGAAATACACCTTTTCCATGCCAGTCTATCTTGCGCTACTGCATGGTCTTGTGCTTATCCAATCTCTCCAACAAGCTTTCTTCCTCTCTATTTCCATTGTTCTTGGTCTCCCTACCAATCGTTTCCCTTCCAGCTGCCATCCTAATGCCAGTGCCACACAATTGTATTGATTACACTTTACTTGTTTATCGTTTAGTTGGAACGCCGTATTACATGTCACCAGAAAGAATTCATGAGAATGGATACAACTTTAAGTCTGACGTATGGTCACTAGGCTGTTTACTCTATGAGGTGGGCTAGCTGTCACACTCTGCTACTTATAGACCTTTACCTCATTCTGCTCCAATGCCTGCAAACAATATAACACCAGGCTGAGGCTATTGTAGACAATTCAATACATTTACTGTATTTTGTCAAATGCAAATGTGGGAAAGGTCTGTTGGTCGTTATAAAATAAGTATGATATAACGCATGCTCTGCTTGGCCAAATGATGCATATATTCCACATGCTCTATACACCGAATGCAAAAACCAAATTTAAATAGTCGTCGTTTTGGACTGACTAACCTCATGTCCATGTGAAATCTCTTTTGTGCAGCATCATGGACACGAGGCTAGTCAGTCAAAGACAATTGTGATTTAAATTGACAGCCATTATTGCATTTGGTGTATGAGAGCACACAGCACCTACATGTACCCAAAGACACAGGCGGGAATCAAACCCTGACCTCCCACACACAATAGGTACTCATACAACTGACCTCCCACACACAAGCCAGCACTCATACAACTGACCTCCACCACACAAGCCAGCACTCATACAACTGACCTCCTACACACAAGCCAGCACTCATACAACTGCAGACCTCCACCACACAAGCCAGCACTCATACAACTGACCTCCTACACACAAGCCAGCACTCATACAACTGACCTCCCACACACAAGCCAGCACTCATACAACTGACCTCCACCACACAAGCCAACACTCATACAACTGACCTCCACCACACAAGCCAGCACTCATACAACTGACCTCCACCACACAAGACAGCACTCATACAACTGACCTCCTACACACAAGCCAGCACTCATACAACTGACCTCCACCACACAAGCCAGCACTCATACAACTGCAGACCTCCACCACACAAGCCAGCACTCATACAACTGACCTCCTACACACAAGCCAGCACTCATACAACTGACCTCCACCACACAAGCCAGCACTCATACAACTGACCTCCTACACACAAGCCAACACTCATACAACTGACCTCCACCACACAAGCCAGCACTCATACAACTGACCTCCACCACACAAGCCAGCACTCATACAACTGACCTCCTACACACAAGCCAGCACTCATACAACTGACCTCCACCACACAAGCCAGCACTCATACAACTGACCTCCTACACACAAGTCATACAACTGACCTCCTACACACAAGCCAGCACTCATACAACTGACCTCCCACACACAAGCCAGCACTCATACAACTGACCTCCTACACACAAGCCAGCACTCATACAACTGACCTCCCACACACAAGCCAGCACTCATACAACTGACCTCCACCACACAATAGGCACTCATACAACTGACCTCCTACACACAAGCCAGCACTCATACAACTGACCTCCTACACACAAGCCAGCACTCATACAACTGACCTCCCACACACAATAGGCACTCATACAACTGACCTCCTACACACAAGCCAGCACTCATACAACTGAGCCAGGTGGTGTTACACATGGTGTATTTTTACTTGGTTTTTCATGCTCACGTTTCGTATTTTGTTTCTATCAGATGGCTGCCTTACAATCTCCCTTCTATGGAGACAAAATGAATCTGTATTCTTTATGTAAGAAGATAGAACAATGTGATTACCCTCCCCTCCCTTCAGAACACTACTCTCAAGATGTAAGTATTTTTATATGAACTTTTAACCCTCCCCTCCCCCAAACAATCCTGCTTATTTTTAAAGGGTACATGTACATGTAGCATGATCATTTCTAAAGCCAATGTCTACCAAATACTTTCAGTCAACATACATGTACATGTGTACTGTACATGTTGACCAAATGAGACAAACCTGCCCAGTATTTAAATAGGGGACTTGCACTAAGGTCACGTGAAACAGTGTCAACATAAACTCCAGAAATCAAAAGAGCAGCTCGATATTAGTAAGATATTATTATTGTAAATTAGCACGTTCACCTTTAAAAGAGTTCGGTGCTCAATCTGTGACAACGTGGTTTAATAGTCTACCTGCCTACCTACCTAAGAAGGTAAATTTTCAGCTCGTAATGTTAGGTGCAGGAGAAATTGCATTAAAAATAAATCGATTATTTTATTAGGATTCAATCATATGGGGAAATGTGCTGGATGGCAAGCTTGACTCTTATCAGGCGTACTGATTTTTAAGATCAGCAAACTGGTTTCTTTCTGGTGCAAACAGCCTATATGATCTGAAAGAGTTTGTCTGAAAGAACATTTCTGGAAAGATTCAATGGTATAGGATAAAATCTCAAAAAGTTATCGGGGATGACATTTATAGACTTTAGTATGGGATTTTGCCGTCATGCGTTAGAAGCCTCGTTTTGATTTTGATGTTTTTTCAGAATTTAAATCGTTCATAACTTCGCAGAGATATATATTTTCGTCATGAAACTTTTACATTATACTTATATAACTAAAGTCTATAAATGTCATCCCGATAACTTTTTGAGATTTTATCCTATACCATCGAAACTTTCCAGAAATGTTCTTTCAGACAAACTCTTTCAGATCATATAAGCTGTTTGCACCAGAAAGAAACCAGTTTGCTGATCTTAAAAATCAGTACGCCTGATAAGAGTATTAGATTCCGGCTATTTTTCGTAACATTTCTCCGCTGTGTCAAACATTGTGAGCTGAACATTTGTGTTTTTAGTTATTTATTTATTAACTTTATTACAACCAACCTAGTTGAGGGCATTGTCAACATGACATGAGTCCCACACGTAAAGATCAGCAAAACAGAAAGGAAATACATGGGTCGTGACGAATTTCGAGTTGCTTTTTTCATTTTTTATTTATTTAAACATATAACACTTACATGTATAATAATAATAAACTTTATTAACGTGTCATGACTTCTAGCATACCACAAGTGGTACACTAATCGGGGACACTTAATTAAGACATAATTACATTTACAAATAGATATATAAAAAGGAAATATTTATGTATATATATATACTTTACATGTAGTGTTTGCCCCAAAAGCAAAGAGAATGCTTATCTAGGGAGCTCACACCAATATACATTCCAGAAATGAGTTTATTGTTCTGTCTTTTGTACTTTCGTCCCTTTCTTTTTTGTCTTTCTTGCTTATTGGCTTAGAAATAAATATCAAGCAAGAAAAAAAAAGAAAGACAAAAAAGAAAGGGACGAAAGTACAAAAGACAGAACAATAAACTTATTTCTGGAGTTCATTTTGACACTACTGCTTTATTTAAAGGGGGTATTTGAAGCGGTGTAGTCACGTGACCTCTTAGTGCAGGTCCCCCTAGATTGCTTCTATCATCTGAGTGCAACATAATGGTTTTACTATCTTTCAGTTAAGGGATCTTGTAAGTCTTTGTATTAACCCTGAACCAGAGCAAAGACCAGACGTGGCATATATCAATGAAGTGGCTAAACGGATGCACGCCTCGCATTTACACTGACAGCCTACAATCAACTCGTGCAAAAATGCCTTTCCTTGATGACACAATTCTCCCTCAAAATTAAACTCGGGCATTCCACAGGAAGCCCGAGTAATTAATAATACGTGAAATTATTTGCATTTCCCTTGATATACAGCTATTTCAAAAAAGGTTGGTGAAGGTTTTGTTGCATCTTGCATGTTGCATGTTGCATACCAAGCCCGAAATGCACTATGGGTGATGTGAATGGAGTCAGCGAAAGGTCACAACAATATGGACTCTGGGAATTTTTATCTTCACAATATGGAGCCGGCATATTTTCTTCTGTATTTGCATGCAGACATTGTTGACATATGATCCACAATACATTTCGGGCTTGGTATGCAAGATGCAAGATGCAACAAAACTGGCACCAACTTTTTTTGAAACAGCTGTATCTATCTTCATGGGGTTACATGCATTGTTGCCTAGGAGATAGAGCCCGGGCGTTAGTGGGAAAGTTACGTTACCGTACCATGCCATGCCGTATTGAAAGAGTTTGATTGGATGGAATGCATCTGCCCGTTTTTTCATTGGTTTAGAAAATAAGCCATTTGAGTGTCACGGTACCGTAGGTTTCCCACTCGTACGAAAACGACTCTAATGTACTTTTACCAAGAATCAAGATAGGCCATATATGGTGTATCAGCAATGGGTGAATGTCGTGGATGCAACAACAAATTTTTCTTATTTTTCTTATGTTATGTCTTTGGTTATTGTAGAATCAGAGATAGGGTTTGGGGAATGTTCCACGCATGACATTCACCCATGCATAGCCTGCATAGCCTGCGTAGCCAGGCTCTAGCGGAAGGGAAGGGAATGGGAGGGGGTGGGGGAAAGGAAGGGGAAAAGGAGGGGGACTACGCAGGCTACCCAAGCATTGTGAAGTTGTTAGCCACAATTGCACTGAAGTGGATTTCATCTTGTAATGTATGTTTTCGCGCAGTGTTTATTGTTCTTCGACAACTAACTAAAGCCTCATTCACAGACACTAGCGTCGGAATTATCGAAATCGTAAGAGGAGTTTATGACCAGTGTGAACTAATAATCGGAATCGTAAGAGGAGCTTATGACCAGTGTCACTAATAATCGGAATCGTAAGAGGAGCTCATGACCAGTGTCACTAATAATCGGAATCGTAAGAGGAGCTCATGACCAGTGTCACTAATAATCGGAATGGTAAGAGGAGCTTATGTCCAGTGTGAACTAATAATCGGAGTCGGAAGCAGAAGGACGACGGATTCGGAATTTGAAGAATCAGAAGGTTTTCTTTTTCTTACGATTGCGTTGTTTTGATTCACACTAGATCGTAAGCTTCTTGCGATTGCGATTCCGACGCTTACCACGCTAACTAGTGAGAACCAGCCTAAAAGGTGCGGACACACGGTGCAACATTGCGCATGTACTAGTCTGCAGGGTATTAGCTCAGTGAGCACCGAAAAAAATACATTAGTTAAATTAATATTCAATTTCATTTTTATCTCTCACTTTCTCTCTATGAATAATTTTGTTGATATTGAATTCAATAATGTGTAAGATAGATAAACGTTAAGCAAATAGACTTCAGAACTTATTCAACATAAGGGACTTGTCAGAAATTAACAGGGGTAGGGGGAGGGTGGGTATTTTAAATTGAGCGTTAAAATTGTTGTGATCCTCCTAGCGATGGGAATGAAATTTCCTGACCTTCCCCTTGGGCTTAGCCTAAAATACCAAAATACTCCCTTTTTCACTGCCTATTTTTCAAGAACCTCCCTTTTCAGAGGCTCAAAAAGTTTTGACCCTCCCCCATTTCCACCCCTTTCCCCCTGCTAATTTCTGACAAGTCCCTAAGATGATAAGGAAGCAGACCTGGAAGTACTGTAGTCATTGAATAAATAGAGTAAGGGGACTGTCCCTTTAATGGACATTTTATCCCCCTCCCCCCAAGGTGTAGAAATCACCCAAAGATTTCCCTTCCCTTTGGTACTTTATGATAAACAATTGGCTCCCCCCATATAGATTACTAATTTCAAGCTACCTAAACGATGTAAATGTATATAATACTTGTAAGTGTGATGGAACTGGTGGTAGTGTACAGTGTATGTCTGAATTTAATGTGCTATTTACTAATTTATTAATGATATTTTACAGCATTACCAAGTGCATCAAAATAAACACTTGAAATGAGTTTCGTATGTTACTGAGCTATAAAGGGAACGTATAATAAACATATACAGCTAATTCAGAAAACGTCGGCGATCGACTTCAAGCCTACGCGACTAAACCGAAAGGGAGTATGGGTAGATATGATAATTCACTTGCATGCTTTTCGTATTTGATGACAATGGCAGGTGAATCTGTAAATGTATGCCTACGCGTTTTAAAACAAGGAAACAGAAGCAGATATGATTCATATTCCGTGAGAGACGTTCCTTTTTGATAGTGTATTTATAGACTCGTTGATTTTTACCATACTCCTTTTCGGTCTAGTCGCGTAGGCTTGAAGTCGATCGCCGACAACTTTTTCTGAATTAGCTGTATGACACAAGCCAACATTTCTGCTCATAGCGGGAGCAGATGTAGTGATAGCGCTCGATGTCAATAGACTTGCTACAAGTCGTCCACACTCATTTTCTCCCTGCTTATGGAAAGAGAATTTGCTCATGAATTATTCATGAGGTTTAGAAGTAATGTTTCAAAGCCGAGAATGAGGACTAGACGGGGTTCTGGAAACCCCGTCTAGTCCGAATTCGAGGATTTGGAACGACTGACTTCTCATACTCATTAATTATTACATGCAATGGCCTAAAGGCAATAAATAAAGAGTTCCAAGGTTTTAGCCCGGAAAAGCAAGAATTCCGGTCTTTGCATATGCTCTGCTCATGCGCAGAGTCGAGGACATCGTAATGGTAGTAGTGTTGGTGGTTGTGCATGGGTAGAAGTGGTGGGTAGAGGTGGTGGTTGTAATAGTTGTGGTGGTTGTACTAGTGGCAGTGGTGATGGAGATGATCATGATGGTAGTGGTGGTGGTGGTTGTGCATGGGTAGAAGTGGTGGGTTGTAATAGTTGTGGTGGTTGTACTAGTGGTAGTGGCAGTGGTGATGGAGATGATCATGATGGTAGTGGTGTTGGTGGTTGTGCATGGGTAGAAGTGGTGGGTAGATGTCAGGGCCGTAGCGACCATATGGGCGGGGGGCCCGTGCCCCCCTCCCCCTCCATTTTTTTCCCAAATTAAAAAACGTTTTTCCTCAAAATAATAATGATGATAAAATATATTTTTTGCTATCGAACAATCGATCGGGGTTTTTTTTGGACTTTAATGCGGCACTTTCCAGACGATTGTTTGTTCAGAGTGAAGAAGCCTTTGATCTGTTCTGGGCAAGAGTGCTACAAAGGAAAAGCGAAGTAGATGGAGTCGAAGAGCCACAGCTGCCACGGAAACGACGAGCTTCCGCACGGCGAGAGGTAGGAGACAGTGGCACGCACTACTTTCCTTCTACGGCCAAGGAGCACTTCCGCCATGTTTATTTTGAGGCAATAGATGCAACGACAGCGTGCTGTATTCGCGCCAGATTTAACCAGAAGGACTTCAAAATCTACCAAAGAATCCAAGAGCTTCTTCTTAAGGCGGTGGCAGGCGAAGACCACAGCGAAGATCTCGCGAAAGTGATGGCCGTCTATGGCGATACAGACTTGCAGCAGTACAACCTGGAGCCCCAGCTGTCCTTTCTGCCAGGGATAGTGCAGGCCATGGGGTACGACATACCCACTTTCAACATAATCGATCTATACTGGACTTTTTCCAGTCACTTGAGGATGCGCGCAAACAGTTGCTGAGTGAGGTGTGCTTGCCATGCCTGCACTGATCAATGCTGTCAGTGAGCGCTCTTTCTCAGCGTTAAAGCGCGTCAAAGTCACCACCTGTCACGACCACGGGACAGGACAGGCTGAATCACCTGATACTGCTTCGGCGTTAATCGGCAAAGAACTGACAAATGCCATGGACATGGTGGTGGCTAATTTGGTCGTAGGGAACAACCACCAGCGCAAGCAGTTGTTCGGAAAGTTTACCAAGAGTGACCTTCCATGATCCAAAGCAGTCTGAGTTTGCTTCTAAGGCAACACAGACAGTTGAATGAACAAATTGTGATGATAAATCTAGCTCTAGGGGAAACATTTCGGCGATTGGTTCTAATATTATATACATTAAATGTTTAATAGGAATATCACCAGAGTGCATGTAATTCCAATAAAGGAATATCTATGGATTAAATATTCTTTTTTTGTGATCACGTGTTGCGAAG
Organism: Actinostola sp. cb2023; assembly: GCA_033675265.1. Classification (NCBI taxonomy): domain Eukaryota; kingdom Metazoa; phylum Cnidaria; class Anthozoa; order Actiniaria; family Actinostolidae; genus Actinostola; species Actinostola sp. cb2023. The sequence continues at coordinate 14,515 of JAUJYZ010000311.1, forward strand.
TGACTTTGTACCCCCCAGTTTTTCAAGGCTTGCTACGGCCCTGGAGGTGGTGGTTGTAATAGTTGTGGTGGTTGTACTAGTGGTAGTGGCAGTGGTGATGGAGATGATCATGATGTTAGTGGTGGTAATGGTTGTGCATGGGTAGAAGTGGTGGGTAGAGGTGGTAGTTGTAATAGTTGTGGTGGTTGTACTAGTGGTAGTGGCAGTGGTGATGGAGATGATCATGATGTTAGTGGTGGTAGTGGTTGTGCATGGGTAGAAGTGGTGGGTAGAGGTGGTGGTTGTAATAGTGGTGGTGGTCGTTGTACTAGTGGTAGTGGCAGTGGTGATGGAGATGATCATGATGGTAGTAGTGTTGGTGGTTGTGCATGGGTAGAAGTGGTGGGTAGAGGTGGTGGTTGTAATAGTTGTGGTGGTTGTACTAGTGGTGGTGGTAGTGGTAGTGGTGATGGAGATGATCATGATGGTAGTAGTGTTGGTGGTTGTGCATGGGTAGAAGTGGTGGGTAGAGGTGGTGGTTGTAATAGTTGTGGTGGTTGAACTAGTGGTGGTGGTAGTGGTGATGGAGATGATCATGATGGTAGTGGTGGTAATGGTTGTGCATGGGTAGAAGTGGTGGGTAGAGGTGGTGGTTGTAATAGTTGTGGTGGTTGTACTAGTGGTGGTGGTAGTGGTGATGATCGATCATGATGGTAGTAGTGTTGGTGGTTGTGCATGGGTAGAAGTGGTGGGTAGAGGTGGTGGTTGTACTAGTGGTGGTGGCAGTGGTGGTGGAGATGATCATGATGTTAGTGGTGGTAATGGTTGTGCATGGGTAGAAGTGGTGGGTAGAGGTGGTGGTTGTAATAGTTGTGGTGGTTGTACTAGTGGTGGTGGTAGTGGTGATGATCGATCATGATGGTAGTAGTGTTGGTGGTTGTGCATGGGTAGAAGTGGTGGGTAGAGGTGGTGGTTGTAATAGTTGTGGTGGTTGTACTAGTGGTGGTGGTAGTGGTGATGATCGATCATGATGGTAGTAGTGTTGGTGGTTGTGCATGGGTAGAAGTGGTGGGTAGAGGTGGTGGTTGTAATAGTGGTGGTGGTCGTTGTACTAGTGGTAGTGGCAGTGGTGATGGAGATGATCATGATGTTAGTGGTGGTAGTGGTTGTGCATGGGTAGAAGTGGTGGGTAGAGGTGGTGGTTGTAATAGTGGTGGTGGTCGTTGTACTAGTGGTAGTGGCAGTGGTGATGATCGATCATGATGGTAGTAGTGTTGGTGGTTGTGCATGGGTAGAAGTGGTGGGTAGAGGTGGTGGTTGTAATAGTGGTGGTGGTCGTTGTACTAGTGGTAGTGGCAGTGGTGATGGAGATGATCATGATGGTAGTGATGGTGGTGGTTGTGCATGGGTAGAAGTGGTGGGTAGAGGTGGTGGTTGTAATAGTTGTGGTGGTTGTACTAGTGGTAGTGGCAGTGGTGATGGAGATGATCATGATGGTAGTGGTGGTAATGGTTGTGCATGGGTAGAAGTGGTGGGTAGAGGTGGTGGTTGTAATAGTTGTGGTGGTTGTACTAGTGGTGGTGGTAGTGGTAGTGGTGATGGAGATGATCATGATGGTAGTAGTGTTGGTGGTTGTGCATGAGTAGAAGTGGTGGGTAGAGGTGGTGGTTGTAATAGTTGTGGTGGTTGTACTAGTGGTGGTGGTAGTGGTAGTGGTGGTGGAGATGATCATGATGGTAGTGGTGGTAGTGGTTGTGCATGGGTAGAAGTGGTGGGTAGAGGTGGTGGTTGTAATAGTTGTGGTGGTTGTACTAGTGGTGGTGGTAGTGGTAGTGGTGATGGAGATGATCATGATGGTAGTGGTGGTAATGGTTGTGCATGGGTAGAAGTGGTGGGTAGAGGTGGTGGTTGTAATAGTTGTGGTGGTTGTACTAGTGGTGGTGGCAGTGGTGATGGAGATGATCATGATGGTAGTAGTGTTGGTGGTTGTGCATGGGTAGAAGTGGTGGGTAGAGGTGGTGGTTGTAATAGTTGTGGTGGTTGTACTAGTGGTGGTGGTAGTGGTAGTGGTGGTGGAGATGATCATGATGGTAGTGGTGGTAGTGGTTGTGCATGGGTAGAAGTGGTGGGTAGAGGTGGTGGTTGTAATAGTTGTGGTGGTTGTACTAGTGGTGGTGGTAGTGGTAGTGGTGATGGAGATGATCATGATGGTAGTAGTGTTGGTGGTTGTGCATGGGTAGAAGTGGTGGGTAGAGGTGGTGGTTGTAATAGTTGTGGTGGTTGTACTAGTGGTGGTGGTAGTGGCAGTGGTGATGGAGATGATCATGATGGTAGTGGCGGTTGTGATTAGAGGCCATAGTAGAGGTGGTGGAAGTGGTAATGAATCAGATGATTCTGTTACTTGCTCTTCTATAGAGAAGGAGCTGATTGGAAACATTTTCGCCAATCTCTTTCTCCAAAAATGATGAGACCCAGAGAGCTGCATGACAACATTGGCAACTTTTATGATGTCGTTGATGATGCACTGAAGAGTATCCGTCAAGCACGCGGAGAAGGCAACACTGAAGGAGACGTCTCAACCCTGAAGAGTTATCAAAATGCTCGATTGAATGTAGCTGTGGCGGATTTAATGGGGGTTCATTGGGTGCCCGTGCACCCCCTTTGCTGCCCAGGAACAATTCAATAGAATAATACGATTTTTTTTTAATGCAAAAAATCGGTGCGCTTAACATTTCCTTCTGGAGTGAACCCCCCACCTCAAAATCCTAGATCCGCCCCAGTGTAGGTATTGCTTATTGTACATCTGGCCCCGGTTGTACGAAAGGTGAATAGCGCGACATAGCGGAAAAACTGCAAAGCTGCTGTTTTCATACAGTTTATAAGCTGAATAGTTGGTGGGTTCAGTATTTTGGGATTTGAACCGTGCGTTTATCAGTTATATAGGTTTGAAATCTCAATATGCAAATTTGATGACGTCTCAGATAAATTCAACTGGAAACTAGTGAGTACACTAGTATGGACTGCGTTGGTGTATAATGATAAATTCAACTGGAAACTAGTGAGTACACTAGTATGGGCTGCGTTGGTGTATAATGATAAATTCAACTGGAAACTAGCGAGTATACTAGTATGGACTGCGTTGGTGTATAATGATAAATTCAACTGGAAACTAGTGAGTACACTAGTATGGACTGCGTTGGTGTATAATGATAAATTCAACTGGAAACTAGTGAGTACACTAGTATGGACTGCGTTGGTGTAAAATGATAAATTCAACTGGAAACTATATAGTGAGTACACTAGTATGGGCTGCATTGGTGAATAACGATAAATTCAAACTAGCGAGTACATAAGTATGGGCTGCGTCGGTGTATAATTGATAAATAGAATGGAAACTAGCAAGCACACTAGTACGGACTGCGTCGGTGTATAATGATCAAATTAATGGAATCTAGCGAGTACACTGGTATGGGCTGCGTCAGTGTATAATGATCAAATTAATGGAATCTAGCGAGTACACTAGTATGGGCTGCTTCAGTGTATAATGATCAAATTAATGGAATCTAGCGAGTACACTGGTATGGGCTGCGTCAGTGTATAATGATCAAATTAATGGCATCTAGCGAGTACACTGGTATGGGCTGCGTCTGTGTATAATGATCAAATTAATGGAATCTAGAGAGTACACTGGTATGGGCTGCGTCTGTGTATAATGATCAAATTAATGGAATCTAGCGAGTACACTGGTATGGGCTGCGTCAGTGTATAATGATCAAATTAATGGCATCTAGCGAGTACACTGGTATGGGCTGCGTCTGTGTATAATGATCAAATTAATGGAATCTAGCGAGTACACTGGTATGGGCTGCGTCTGTGTATAATGATCAAATCAATTTGTGTTTTGTTGTACGTGTGCTTCTTTGTTGTTTGTAACTGTGATGAACCGAAAACTTGGGATTAAAACACATGTTAAATGGTTATATTGTCAGTGAATTAAAACTGTATAACTTATTTTAGCATAAACCATCCAGGGGTCTATCGCAAATCCTGCAATTTGATTGGTTCGCTACTAGTGGTCTATCAGCTCATAGACCCCGAGTAGAGGTTAACAAACAAAATGGCCGCTTCGTCGTCGCGTTTTGCTATTAGGGACTTTAAGCATCGAGGACGGGGACGTGAGGACGACGGCAGACAGAACAATAGTGCTAATTACAAAATTCAATAACTTCGTGTTGGAATGTATGAAATGAGCTCGGTTTGGTCTTACTTCTTACTTTGTGCAGATAGTTGTTTTCAGTCAACCGGACGACAAAAAGACGATGTTATTCATCAGAGAGGGCGCAAATTTAGTGAAAAACACGAAAAAAGAAACAAATATGAAAAAAATAGAGAACAACACACTTTATTCGAACTTCGTCGTCCTCAAGTCCCCGTCCTCGATGCTTTAAAAAGTCCCTAATGTTTCGGAGGAGTTTCTCGACGAATTATTGTCTGTTGCTTGTTTCTGTCATTTTCTACTGACCGACTGGATGGTTTATGCTAAAACAATTGGACTACTCGTTCTCGTTTTCTATACGAGGATAGTCAACTCGACGCTACGCGCCTCGATGACTATATTGCCTCATAGTAACCTCGACCGCGTAGTCTAATTATAAATAGACAGCTAACTGACTAGTTTAGCCCTCATGGTTAGTTCAGTTAGCCTGTACCAAAAATATACATGTTGCAAATTACCGTATATTCTTATGGATACTTATGGTACCAAATAAACTATTGTCATTGTCATTGTTAAACAATATATAACGTAGAAGAAACAAAGATTATATTAAAGGCCGGGCAGTTTATTTATAAAGTTATCCATGTTTACTTCCATTGAATGTACGTTTAATAAGCTCGTGTGAGGTTTTCTGTCATTCCACCTGCGCCATGACGAAGGTGGTTCGAACGCTTGGTAATTTTAATTAAAAGAAAAAAAGCTTTTTAAAAGAACGAAATTGATACAACAATATGAAGATGGACAATGTGTCCAAAAGCTTGGTCATTACCACTAAAACATCTGGTTGATGAAACGACATATGTACTTTACTTTCATATGATTCCTACCTACTACTACTACTACTACTACTACTACTACTACTACTACTACTACTACTACTACTACTACTACTACTACTACTACTACTACTACTACTACTACTACTACTACTACTACTACTACTACTACTACTACTACTACTACTACTACTACTACTACTACTACTACTACTACTACTACTACTACTACTACTACTACTACTACTACTACTACTACTACTACTACTACTACTACTACTACTACTACTACTACTACTACTACTACTACTACTACTACTACTACTACTACTACTACTACTACTACTACTACTACTACTACTACTACTACTACTACTACTACTACTACTACTACTACTACTACTACTACTACTACTACTACTACTACTACTACTACTACTACTAATAATAATAATAATAATAATAATAATAATAATACCAATACTAATACTAATACTAATAATAATACTAATAATAATAATAATAATAATAATAATAATAATAATAATAATAATAATAATAATAATAATTATTATTATTATTATTATTATTATTATAATTATAATAATAATGTCTTTTTTCCTAGATAAAATACATATCTATAATATAAAATCGATAATTTGATTGCGCGCGGTCCAGCTAAAAAAAATAATTAATTAAACAACTATTTAGACAACCAAGTTCGTATTTAAAAGCAAGTCTATTTCTATAAACACTTTTGTATCGTTCGTATCCTACAAAAACATGATTGGGAGTGGACAGTATCAACGGCCAGATAGTTTGATTCTTGTGAAATTAGATGCTCGCAGCTTAAAAGAAGCTAGAAAAACCCAGTTTAACAAAAGAAGTTTTGGTGTGAATGGGGCATAATGAAGGAGATATGTTAAAATGCTAGCTAGATTTCGTAAGTTTCTTATTTTCCATTTCCTATTTCTCTCATTTAATTTTGTGTGATTAACTGAGTCAATATCCACCAAGTATTATTGACCTTTTCTAACGCCTCCTAGTGGCATATTGTACCAGTTCTTGAATACTACGTGTACCATGTATGAATAAGATGCAGAACTCACGGTTGATAAGTCACTTCACCCGCTTTCGTCCGCCATTTTAAATTGGCGCAAACGCGCGAAAATATATATCGAGAGAGAGAGAGAGAGAGATCTCGATCACTTTGACTTCCTATTCTCGGCTTTCACCTACGTCATTGAAAATTTTCCCATGACTTATAATAGAACAAAACCTTCATAGGCCGAAAGAGCAGCCAAAAGCACATATCTCAGCCGAAGGCTTAGTTAAAAGAAGTTTTAGATACGAAGATATGAGCGATCGCTTATGCTCATAATTTAGTTAAAATGTATGGGTCCGCCATCTTGGTGTCCCATCGAGGGACACCAATATGGCGCGGCCAAGTCACGAAGACTGAAAATCATGTTTATATTGCAAACATTTCAATTTTTAAACAGCTATTTTCATCAAAATAAAGTTACCCATCATTTACTAAGTTAAAATCGTATAATTTCAAACGAATTTTCCTATTTCTACGGCTTTGAAATGCGCGTGACAGTATTGCGTGACAGAATTTGACTCGCAATAAATCGAAAACAAAACATCTAAATTACCAAATTATTTTGGTAAGACTTTTCTTATAACGACATAAACAAGATATCCAACAAACAGTTTTGTGAGGTGAATAGTTTGGATTTTAGCTTTTTGATGACGTCACGTGAAAACCGCGAATCGACTCGATCCGCTCACACAATTTTGTTTGATTTTCAAAAACGTACCTTTTTAGAAAATATATTTTCTTTGTTATTTATCACCTTTGATACGATAGATATTGGAAGGCTACAAATCGAGAAAATAATTCAGATTTTTGTTTTCAAAATAAAACGTTTGGCGCGTGAAAAATGTAATGGATCCATGGTGAAGAAAGATTGACTCGTAAAAGGCAGTTAAAACACCTACATTGGTTTTATTTTCAGTCCAACAACTGGTATACATGCCTACTGATTATTGAAGTTTAAATTTTGAAAATCCAACAAAACTGAGCGGAGTTATGAGACTTTAGAATTTAGACTTTTAGTCAAAGTGATCCAGATTTCTATCAATTTTCGCGCGTTTGCCCCAAATCAAAAATGGCGGACGAAAGCGTGAAGTGGCTTACTGTATTAATTTTACCTACTTTTATTATGGTTAATTAAAAGATAGACATTGTCTTGACAGAACTATCTCTCTTAGAGTAATTCCAATAAACCTGGGCACTACTAATTAGCTTTCAGTGTTTATTAGATGCAAAGAAACAAAAGAAAACAAATTAAAGAGTGAGTGTCTAATAGTGTGTATTGGTGTAGTTAGTAATGCCCAGGTTTAGAGTGATTCCAATAAACCTGGGCACTACTAATTAGCTTTCAGTGTTTATTAGATGCAAAGGAACAAAAGAAAACAAAAGAGTGAGTGTTTAATAGTGTGTATTGGTGTAGTTAGTAATGCCCAGGTTTAGCGGAGTGATTCCAATAAACCTGGGCACTACTAATTAGCTTTCAGTGTTTATTAGATGCAAAGGAACAAAAGAAAACAAAAGAGTGAGTGTTTAATAGTGTGTATTGGTGTAGTTAGTAATGCCCAGGTTTATTGGAATTACTCTAGCTTGTTAGGTTGTTTTTACCTCATTACCTAAGTTAGTCTCAAACTTCAACTGATGATGTATACCTCACTAGCTACGTTTAAACAGTGATTAACAGTAAACCTCAATCGATCATTATATTGTACAATTTATCCCTATAGAGTGCAATTTAGAAAAGTGTGAAATAGTACTAACTTTAAATAGTACTAAATAGTGCTATTTCTATTGTTTTCTATTGTTTCATTAGTGCTATTTAGTACTAATTAGTTATTTAGTTTTCAAGCTTTTCTAAATTGGCTCTATAGATTCGCTGTGTGTAAAGTACGATTTACAGATGTCTGCTACGCTTATGATTTCTATTGCATGTATTTCCCTCATTAATTATTCATGAATTTGATAATGTAAGTATAGATAGATAGAGAGATAGCGAATAGTTAATTAAGATAAAATATTTCAGCCACAAGCTAGGCTGAATTACAGTTATCTTTATATCCATGGTTTGATTGCAAAGATAATCTTAGAATGCAAATAATCCCCGGGAAATAATCATGATTGTAAGCTGCTTGACTGACGTGGAAACCTTTCATATGCAGCCCGAAAGAGTCATCCTAATTACATCGGTTGTAACGACAGAACTTGGACAAACCAAAGACAAAAATAAATAAAATGTGGCCAAACTATAGCATACCCCAACCACTGTATACAGCTAATTCAAAAAACGTTGTCCTAGGTTTGTTGCATATTGCATTCCCAGACCGAAGTGCATTATGGACTGATCAATACATGTGTTTGCGTTGCCGAAACTGAGATCATGGTTGACTGTCAGGGATTCCCTGATATTTGTTTGCGGGTTTTGGAACCCCAAAATAGAAGAAAATACATAATTTGGTCTGAGAATGCAATATGCGAATATTAGAAGCCCCTTTAACCGTTTGAGGTCAAAGACGAAACAGCAGTTTTTAGAGTCGGGCCTTCCACAGGAAAGCGGTTGGAAAAATGCATGCCCTGCTTTACCTGTTACATTATATTATATTGTTTATTTGTTTGTGTTCATAAAAAGCTCTCCGTCATACTCATCGACCCATGTATTTATTTCCCCGCGCTCGGTTATCAGTAGCTCATAATTCATGTGGTAATTTTATGAAATCAAGACAGTACGTGAACATATGATGACGTATTAGAATTTAATGACATTCTAATTAAATGTAAATACAATGCGATTCCAACAACGCAATCCTCGCTGATGTACTTGGTAACTGAAGCCTTGGCGGGATAGCAAGTGGTCTCCAAACGGTAAGAAAAATAATTATATCATGAAAACAATCAGAAAAAAGAATTTTAAAAGTTCATTTAAAATAATTATTAGACAGAAACTTATATACAAATAGTAGTTTTATTGATGGCTTATTTCACGGTACAGTAAAGAGTACTAACGCCACGTTGTAAACTGAAAGAGCTAAGGTTGATTGACTGTTTTTCTCATGAATTACTATCATTGAGTATTTCAAAATACGGTCCTCAAACTCATTTATAACTCTTGAGGACAACACATTGGAAATTACTACCGAGTACTGTGAAGGAGGTTTGATAAGTGGTCAACTTTAACTTTGAATTCCTTTCCAAGCCGAATTATGAATGGTATTAGAAGCTCTATGAATAATAATAATAATAATCAATTTATATAGCGCTATTTCTAATTTATCCAATAGCGCTTTACAATAAAAATAATAATAATAACAATATATATGATATTCAAACACTTCAGTCGAAGTTGATTAAAAAAACTGCTCGGCTGCATTCGCCATGTTTGTTTTTTTGCCTAATTCTCGGTGTTTGGATAACGGGATGAAATACTCTTTCTCGTGTTTGGTGTATTACTTGAAAGCTTTGTCTAAGTCATGTCAGTCGGCATTGCGCTTTCCCCAACCAAAAACCGAACGATTCTGAAAACGAACTTTTGTTATGTAATGATAGATAGATATAGAAAGAATATTGTTATAATCATTTGCACTTTTTTTTTTTGCAAATTAGCTTGTTTAAATATTATAATTATTTCGATTTCCCTTTTGATTAGATTTTTTGTTGGAGGGATCATGTAATTTCAAAACTCATAGGACAAAACATGAGTATCATAGCTGGAAAAGAGCTCGTTGAAATTAGTAAAAATGTGAAGTTTGGAAAAGATCGCTTCACAAATTGCGAAGATATGAATTTTCAAAACTCGAAATTTTGTACTGAAAACCTTTGTTACGTTGGTAGCCGAACTGGGTCGCAATTTGTGAAGCGATCTTTTCCAAACTTCACATTTTTACTAATTTCAACGAGCTCTTTCCAGCTATGATAATCAATTTTTGTCCTATGAGTTTTGAAATTACATGATAAACGTAACCCTCATTCACGGTACCGCATGTAGATCTTAGCAGAGCTTCCGGTGAACAGTCGTTACTGTTGGATTCAAGACTGATTGATTGATTTGTATCTTTTATCGTTATTGAGCCAGCCTTCGTACGGTGACAGCGGTAACCATGCCTACGCATTCCAATCCTAAAGGGTCCAGAATCCATTGATACCATATTTTTGTTTGAAAATAGATTTTATTGTTATTCAGTAATGATGCCATGCACGCTTGATATACTAAAACTCGGTATTTTGATCTTAAATTTCATGATCGTTCAAAGCTAGCTCTTACAGTTTAGTCTTCTTATACTTTATTTATACATTTAGAAAAAGACAGAACACTTTTGAAGCACAGTCATTTCAACTCTCGGCGAAGACTTTAATTCAAGTTCCCGAGAAGCTTTTTCGAAGAGTCAAATAAAAACAATACTTTATACGGATTAACGTTGTCCAGCTGAAAAGAGATTTACACTACAATAGAACGATTTCACGTAACCAATGTTTAACATGCAAATGAGTTGGTGAGTAAAATAACATGCTAATGAGGTGTACGCGTGGCTACACGCTTCCGTGAATCAGCGGCTAAATTTCTCAAATTGAAATATAATTTTAAAGACAAACATTCGTGGGCACATAGAAAAATGTATTAATCGGCTCACATATCTCAACAATCGAAAGATAACAATTAAACAATTCAGCTGAAGGAATTTAAATTAATGACTCTGAGATTCAAGCTGCAGACTTTACGCAGCCTTTTTCTGGCTGCTCTTAATTTGACTGTCCACGTTGACCAGCAGACTGTTTACTCTTTCGAGTGTGTTGTTGCACATCTGGTTATGTGCTTCTTGCGTTTCTCGTGCAACTTCCCTGTCCGGCTTTTTCTCTTCTTTTTGTTTTGCTTTATCTCGGCTCTCTGTCGGCAGGGAACGCTATCCGAGGAGGACGCTGCAAATTCTTTACTCAATTTACTTTGCAACTTTCTCTGGGCTGGAGTCCCTTTCGAAGCGTACCTCATCTGCTTCTGCTGCAGTGGAAAGAAGTGGGGACGCCAGGGCCTTCTTGACGGCGATATTTTTCATGCGACTTATGACGCGGTCTTGTGGGGCATCCATGTATATCTGCACAACACGCTGAGGCAGCCCTGCATCTATTATTCGTTCTTTTGTGAAAAGATGGACCTGTTTCCATTCCTTTCCCATGGAATGGTTGTAACATTCAAGGATAAACTTCCTTTCCATATCGCTTACGTTTGCTCTTGTTTTCTTTTCGGTGCCTGTTTTATGTTTTGAAGAATAAATGGCAATGAAAAGTTGAAATATTTAATTAGTGAATTCTTTGCTGTATTGAACTTACCTGCGGCACTCGATGTTTGGTTGTCGTTCGAAGACGCACTTTCTATTTCCCAGAGACGCCACATATTCTTAGAAAGTAAAACAGCGTATAAGGCTATAGGAACTATTTGGACACATCCAAGGTGGTTGATGCCAATTTGCAATTGCGTCGAGCTTGTGGCTTTTTTGGCAGAGAGACGTGTTCAGTAGACTATTCCAACATATCTGAAACACGCTCTTCTTTATTTTCGTTCAGTGCTTGAGCAACGACGGCAATCTAGTTTATTAACTTGTAAATCAAAAATAGTCAGAAGAAGGCAATTTACATTTGAAGTTTGAATTTGGAGTGATGAATTTAAATTCCTTTAAAATGAAAAGTGTTTAATTAGTTATCTTTCGATTGTTGAGATATGTGAGCCGATTAATACATGTTTCTATGTGCCCACGAATGTTTGTCTTTAGAATTATATTTCAATTTGAGAAATTTGGCTGATTCACGGAGGCGTGTAGCCACGCGTACACCTCATTAGCATGTTATTTTACTCACCAACTCATTTGCATGTTAAACATTGGTTACGTGAAATCGTTCTAATAAATGGCACGTGTCTCATTCTACATTCGTTTTGCACGCGTGGAATTTTAATTTCCAAAGCATAAAACACCTCTGCTTGTGAAAACGAGCATTGTTAACAGTTCTGTTCTCACACTGAGTTTGCTTTTGAAATTAAAATTCCACGCGTGCAAAATAAATACAGAATGAGACACGTGACATTTACTGTCTTTTTATCTGGACAACGTTAATGACATTTACTGTATATTTGATTATTAAAATATTATTACTCGTGGCGGTGCTGGCTGTAATAACAATAATTGTTCAACTTAATCTCAATATTTTTTTGGGATAGAACAAAGGGAATTTGAAGTTTCGTTTGAATGCAATATGTTAAATTTTAATTACATTTTTATTACATCCCGTAATTTGACATTTTCAAAGTTCAACAATCGATCCGAAATATCTCGAAAATGAGTATTTTCATATCAGTCTCTACATTTGTAAATTCGGTTCATAAATATTATATTATTGTCTACTACAACTCACAGCATGTAACGACTAGTTAATTTAGTGTATAGCTGGGAACAGAACGGAGAATGTTTGAAAAAGGTAGGTCTTGGGCTTAGAGTTATACAGCTATATTGACTTGAAAAGACTTGCAATTGGTTCGTCAGGGAACTGAGTTATTCCAGAACTTTGGTTCTGCATGTAACAGGCTGACGTATACTTGAAGCACTCGGGAATTGGAAGAGGACGAGAGAAGTATTATTCTCGCACTTCTAGAGTCTTCTTTCAATTCCCGAGTCCATTTACATGTAAACAATAATAATAATAATAGCATAGCATAGCATAGCATAGCATAGCATAGCAATAGAAGACGAAATTCCGTGGTTTACTGGAGAAATAGGTCACTCAGGATGTTGGGAGAACACAATAAATCAGAGCGCGCATACTATGTAAGCTACTAGGTATATTAAAACTGATACTGGATAACTACAGCTGTCCAATTTTGTTCGCTACGAAAAATGTAGGCTTTGGCAAATCAGAGCGCGCGTTATATATCATCGTATATTTTTAAGTTATTTTTTTAGCCAAGGCCTTGAAAAGCGTACTAAAATAGCGCTAGACTTGGAAGTTGCCGGATTTAGAAATTAAACGTAGCCGTATTCAAGTTTCCCTCAAGCGAAAAACTTGATACCGTCTTAAAGTTGAAATACTTTTTTTAAAGTATTTCTTATTACCGAGTTACAATTTTGGAAAACCAGGTGTTACAATTACTACTCAGTATACAACATGTTTAATTTGAATCCATTCAAAGATAGATCGATAGATCGATAGATAGATCTCAGTGTGAATACAACCAGTAATGATAAAAATACGGCTTGTTTGATGTGTGGAGCCTAATTGACCAAAACTGCGGTTACTAGAGCTAGAATTATTCAGTTTTCTGTTTCAGTCGTTGCTTCGTTTTGGCCATGGTTTCTCCGTGCGTCCACTCGTAAGTTTTGATTCCATGTTTTATATTCATATTATATGTAGTTCAGTTATATATTCATAAGTTATTTATGGTCTAAAGGCATTTACTGACTCAGACAGTATGTTTTAGATATGGATTTCAGCGTGTTTTCAATTTGAGAAACGTGTTTTCTATTTCGTTTGTCCTTCGATCGTCATTGATCGATTCTATAAACCAAGTTAAACGGAACCAAAATGTGTGAAGAGCTTTGTAAGGGAAATGGATCCGGATGGATGACGACGTGTTGGATGGCGTGACCATTTATGTAAATATGATACTATAAACGATTTTCCGCCTTTTGAAATCACAACCTTCCTTCGTCGCTTCATTTCATTATCCAGCGACACTTATTATAATACCTCACTATGAATACATAAATCATATCAAAGAAGTATACAAATACCCTTACAATGATACGAACATGATGGAGGCTGAGAAGCCGGAAACTAGACACGTTTTGGGCTTCCTGTGTGTTTTCTATACCTGAGCGGTCAATACCGTGATATGGCGACAACGAAAATGTGCTCTGTTTAGTCTGTTTAGTCGACAGAACAAGGTAACAATAATTACTGAAATAGAGATGTAGCGTTCTATTGATAAACAGCAAATGTGTATATTTGAAGATGAAGTAAAAACTTGCTATTTCAAGTTGGCAGAATCGATATGATGTACTGTTTGATAAAACATTCTTTGATAATACAGTACACTGTCGTGTCTATTATACCGTCGTTCTAGAAGACATCACATCAACTGAGTGCTATAAAGTGTCTCCCAACTCAAGTCAGGTTCTGTTCCGTGACACAAGAAACTGCCATTATAAATAACACTTGACGGTAGGCACTGACGCTTTTCGATCAATTATGTTAATCCTGTTTTGTTCATTCATGTATTTTTGAACTCGAAACCGTATGATTACCTACTACTACTACTACTACTACTACTACTACTACTACTACTACTACTACTACTACTACTACTACTACTACTACTACTACTACTACTACTACTACTACTACTACTACTACTACTACTACTACTACTACTACTACTACTACTACTACTACTACTACTACTACTACTACTAACTACTACTACTACTACTACTACTACTACTACTACTCTGCTGCTGCTGCTGCTGCTGCTGCTGCTGCTGCTGCTGCTGCTGCTGCTGCTGCTGCTGCTGCTGCTGCTGCTGCTGCTGCTGCTGCTGCTGCTGCTGCTGCTGCTGCTGCTACTACTACTACTACTACTACTACTACTACTACTACTACTACTACTACTACTACTAATAATAATAATAATAATCTCAAGTATGTTAAGGCCTGGTTCATGAAGCCATCACTCAAAATCACGTTTATTTTTAGTATTCCCCACGATTCATTTCTATGGCATTGAAATTTAGGCATAAGATTATATTCAAGATGTTTGATGATTTATTCCTAAAAATACTGACGTCAAGTGGTCACGTGACCTAGGCATGTGAAATTTCGTTTTTTAAATATGCGATCGCGAGTTTAAGTTATGCTGAAATAGTTTTTATGCTACAACATTAAGGACAACTAATGAAAAAAGATAGCGTTTGGAAAACCCATAGTTTTAGTTATCGAGAAAATTGAGAAAAACGTATTCTGGCTAAATGGTCACGTGACCTATTTTCGTAAATATCTCTCTTAAGAGAAATCAGAGACAAGTTTTCCAAACGCAGTTGTGTAGAGAACTAACATTGACAACATATGCAATTGTTTGTTTTTACACTGTTCTTACAACCGCGACCGCATTTTAAAATAAAATTTCAAAGACTGTTGTCACGTGGTTAATCACGTGTTCAGTTTTTTTGGTATTTTGTTGACTTCAATCAATTAAGGATGTCGAACTCTATGGCTGTGCTGAGTTTCGTAATGTTTGGTAAAAAGGAAGTGACATTACGATTTTTTACATCTTTTTCTCGTTTTTGGGCTTGAACCAGGCCTAACATAACGATAAGTAAGGATTTCGTAATACATAACAAAATAAAACCAAGCGAAAGTATACGACGTTTCGGCGTCACAGACGCCATTATCAAGTGAGTTTAATGAACAATGTGAGAGTTTATAAAGGCATCAAGATGAATAACAATGAGTAGTATTAAATGAAGAGTTTGGCCCTCAGGGAATATTTAGAGAAGGTCTTTTGTCTCTTATGAAAAACATTTCATACAATAGGCAGTCAAACTTATTAGTGCATTTTTTCAGAATCGAAAAGTTATTGTTCAGATCTTGTGGAACGTCAATAGAGTGCACGTTCCTGTAGTGTCGGCCCGTACTCGATGAGGTGTTCTTGTGTTCTTCTATTCGCTCGTGTAGGTGGCGGTAAGTATAGCCAATATATCTTGCATCGCACAAGTGACATTGAAAGGTGTATACTACACGTTGCTGGTTAACTATCTGGGGTTTCGGTTCTTTAATCTTTTAATCTTAAAAGGTCTTGGCTAATTTTCCGACTTGTGAAGACTGGTTGAATTGATGTAGTAGCTGTCTTGGAGCTTAAATTCTCGAGTTGTTTTCGGACAACATCAGCTGCTCGTTGATCTTTGAACGGTAGAACAATGCGAACAACATTTTCAGGTTCTTTCACCGTGGTTGGCTCTTGTTGCTCACATATCTTGTCATTAACAAAACGTTGGATGGTGGCACTAGTTACCAGCTTGTCAGGGTACTTGAGACGAGAAAATAATCGTCTCAAACGTTCACACTCCTCGTTGAAATAGGACCAGGAGGATGATAAACGATAGGCTCGGTGAACTTGTTACTCGGGCTAGCACGAGTCTTAAAATGCAAACGGTGTCGTCGTGTCACAAATCTAGGCCCTCACGGTCGTGCAAAGTGAAACCATGGCAACCATCTGTCGCTCCTTGTGAAATCGATTTTGTCTGTTGGCTTGTTGCCCAACTGACTTTGTGTGCCAAAAATATACACGAAATTATGTTTGCAGTGAAAAAGAAATGCACCACATATGTTCATTAACTATTGAACTTTATTTCTTGGCTAAATTTAATAGCATTTGCTGCCCAAATAGATACAAATAGAAGAGAAAATCCCTTGATACATAAATCTAAATACGCATGCATGTTTTTAGTCACGCAACGAGGTAGTCACGCTGCGATGTCTATAGAAGTATATACAAGTTCTTTGGCTTTTAATATAATCTAAAGATTTACAATTTTTTGGTACTCGTTGATCAATCTTCATTTCAGTAGCACTCCCAATGAAATAGTATATAATAAAATGTAAAATCAGTATTTGCCATAACTATCAGCTGAAAGAAAACGGTCATTTTCAATTCACCGATTCGGCGCTAGAGCTCACGTGGTGTACTTCATGCAGTACTCTCACCAAAAACTGAGTTTGTACATTGTCTTATGTTTTTCATCGTATTGTGATGACTCGGGAAACGTTTCAGAGGCAAAATATAGAGAGTCGAAAATACGCCTCCCTCTAATAAATGCCCCCTCTAAAACTTCAAATTTTAAATAAACGCCGGGGAAATACAGAGAACAAAGACACCGCAAGCGTCTCTTACAAAGGATTTCTTTCAAAAAAAATAGCCGTAAATGACTGAAAAAGTCACATTTCTAGCTGATGTGCACAAGTCTACAAATATCTCTGCCAAAATGAAATACATTTGCACCTCTACCAAGCGACCAGTTTTCCAAAATACCTAAAGTTCGAACCTCTCGTAAGCAACCGGGTGTGCGCTGAGTCCCCCAAACTCTCAATAGTACGGTGGCCGAGAAGGCTCACCAAAAGTGAAAATGTCAAATGACAAAAGCGAAAAGCAAAAGTCGAAATGTCAAACTTACTGAAGTGAAATGGCAAAAGCGAAAATGCAAAAGTCCAAAATCAGATTCAAACTTCCAGGCGTTTCCTTGAGAGGGCAGAAAAGAGACTGGTAACTAAACCTGCGTAACTACAGGTAACCCAAGCTATGTGATGAGAAAATGTATGGTTACTTGAAGTGAGGTCGATAATTCTGCAAAAAATAAAGCAATTAAACTCTTGCTTGCCTGAAAGTGTTGTTTTTGTCTTTCATGTCTTATGGGAGCGATTTTATTTATAACAACTTCAGGGCATTTCGACGATTTTAGCCAGTACACGTCCTAGTACACTGCCCTTTTAACCGCAGAACTGAACTGATATTCTTTGTTACCTTGGTTCTCACTTGCATGGAATCTTTTGTTTTTATTTTGAGTAATGTCTGAATGTGTCCAGTACACAAAGAAGATGCCAAACTTTCAACTCACGAAAAATAGTTTTCAGACTGGTGACTATGAAAAAAAAATGTTTGCAGACAGGCAAAGCTAGAAATTTTTTTTGTTTGTCTTGACAGTAGCCCCCCTCCTAATAAATCATGGTCCGTGCGCTTATTTCAAATTTTGTGGTCAAGGGGACTGCTTAATCAAGGGGGGCTACTCAAGGGGGGAGTACTGATATAAAAACGTGATTTGCAGTGAACTCGGAAAACATACTCTTTACTACATAAAGGAACATGCCGTAACTGTAATAAAACGCAAGCTTTATGCCATATTCTGTAATTATCTCTTAGTGACCATATTTCTTGGGGGAAAGGAGTTACCAGTCTCTTTTCTGCCCTCTCAAGGAACGCCTGGAAGTTTGAATCTGAGTTTGACTTTTCGCTTTTGGACTTTTGCCTTTTCACTTTTGCCATTTCACTTCTATAAGTTTGACATTTCGACTTTTGCTTTTCACTTTTGTCATTTGACATTTTCACTTTTGGCGAGCCTTCTCGGCCACCGTACAATAGACTACTTATATCATTTGACTGATTTATATAAAAAATGGCATGTATTCCGGCACTCTTTCTCCAGTGAATTTGACTCCATTTTACAGCAATTACAAATTCAGCAGCAACTTGATTCGAACTTATGGTTATACATGTACTTTAAGTACATGTCATGCAAATCGCTCAGTCACGCCAACATTTCATTTGGTCAGGGCGTAAGTTCAGCCCGAGTGAACGCACACAGTGCGTCTTGTTAGTCGGGCTTCCTGTGGAAGCCCCGACTCTAAAAATGCAGTTCGGTCTTCGACATGTCATATTACAGGCGTTCCTTGTTTGTTGGCGCGGGGATTGGGGCGAGAGGAATGGCTTCTTCAACACGAGACATCAGTTGGCCTCTTTCTTCACAAACAAATCAGATTGCTCTGTTTTAATCGCACTGCGATATCTATATTTAGTTCAAATAGGCTATATGAGTTAGAAGCCCCACTTCACGCTAGTAGAGCGTCTAGTTTTATATTAAGCTACGCAGGCTATAAAGTCTGGCCAAGAAAGATTACAAAGCACAAACCAATCAGGGAAAGCACCGGAGGTCAAGGGGCCAAAATATAAGTATTTTCTCGTCTAAATCCAAATTTAGATTGAAACAGGACGCTCTAGTAGCGTGAAGACGGGCTATTAACGTTTTTACTGATATACTGTAAAGTTCGCAGTACTGAAATTGCAAGGAAAGCATGTTCTATCGAGCTCGAGTCATGCAACGACGAGCAACCAAAAACTGTTTCAATCGCACTGAAAATCGCACTATAAGATATCTATATTTAGTTCAAATAGGTTACATTTCATTTAGAAGCCCGACTTCACGCTAGAAGAGCGTCTAGTTCTTATTAGACTGCGTTTATACCTCTCGTCGACGTGGCTCTGATGGTGCAGGAGGAGACCGGTGTTGATTGGTCTTGTGTATACCTTCGTCTCTATATAGGTGGACCTATTCAAGAGTTGCATGCCAAGAAATGGAAGCATATCGTTATTTGGCATTTCCATTGTGAATTGGATAGAAACTGATGACATTGATTGAGATCTTGTAGGAAATGTCTGGCATCTGCTTCACTAGGCATTATCGTCAGTGTGTCGTCGACATATCTCTTGTAGTAGTTAGGAATTTTGCCCAGAGCCTGTTGGAGAGTGTATTCGATGGAACACATAAAGACATTCGCTAGAAAAAAAGACCTTCTCTAAATATTCTGAATCAGACTTCCTGAGGGCCAAACTCTTCATTTAATAACTCATTGTTATTCATCTTGATGCCTTTATAAACTCTCACATTGTTCATTAAGTCACTTGATAATGGCGTCTGTGACGCCGAAACGTCGTATACTTTCGCTTGGTAGTAATAATAACATTAATAATAATAATAATAATAATAATAATAATAATAAATAATAATAATAATAATAATAATAATAATAATAATAATAATAATAATAATAATAATAATAATAATAATAATAATAATAATAATAATAATAATAATAATAATAATAATAATAATAATAATAATAATAATAATAATAATAATAATAATAATAATAATAATAATAATAATAATAATAATAATTAATAATAATAATACACCGAATCGAAATATGGCGGCCAATTTGAATAACTATTGTTCTGGACTGACCAGCCTCTCATTCATGTGAAAATGCTTTTTTGTGTTTCCACGTGAACACGAGGTTGGTCAGTCAAAGAACAATGGTTATTCAAATTCGCCGCCATATTTCGATTCGGTGTATAATAATAACAACATTAATAATAATAATAATAATAATAATAATAATAATAATAATAATAATAATAATAATAATAATAATAATAATGATAATGATAATAATAATAATAATAATAATAATGATAATAATAATAATAATGATAATGATAATAATAATGATAATAATAATAATGATAATAATAATAATAATGACAATAATAATAATAATAATAATAATAATAATAATAATAATAATAATAATAATAATAATAATAATAATAATAATAATAATAATAATAATAATAATAATGATAATAATAATAATAATAATAATAATGATAATGATAATAATAATAATAATAATAATAATAATAATAATAATGATAATAATAATAATAATAATAATAATAATTAATAATAATAATACACCGAATCGAAATATGGCGGCCAATTTGAATAACTATTGTTCTGGACTGACCAGCCTCTCATTCATGTGAAAATGCTTTTGTGTTTCCACGTGAACACGAGGTTGGTCAGTCAAAGAACAATGGTTATTCAAATTGGCCGCCATATTTCGATTCGGTGTATAATAATAACAACATTAATAATAATAATAATAATAATGACAATAATAATAATAATAATAATAATAATAATAATAATAATAATAATAATAATAATGATAATGATAATAATAATAATAATAATAATGATAATAATAATAATAATGATAATAATAATAATAATAATAATAATAATAATGATAATAATAATAATAATGATAATGATAATAATAATGATAATGATAATAATAATAATAATGATAATGATAATAATAATGATAATAATAATAATGATAATAATAATAATAATGATAATAATAATAATAATAATAATAATAATAATAATAATAATAATAATAATAATAATAATAATAATAATAATAATAATAATAATAATAATGATAATGATAATGATAATGATAATGATAATGATAATGATAATGATAATGATAATGATAATGATAATGATAATGATAATGATAATGATAATGATAATGATAATGATAATGATAATGATAATGATAATGATAATGATAATGATAATGATAATGATAATGATAATGATAATGATAATGATAATGATAATGATAATGATAATGATAATGATAATGATAATGATAATGATAATGATAATGATAATGATAATGATAATGATAATGATAATGATAATGATAATGATAATGATAATGATAATGATAATGATAATGATAATGATAATAATAATAATAATAATAATAATAATAATAATAATACAGTATAATAATAATAATAATAATAATAATAATAATAATAATAATAATAATAATAATAATAATAATAATAATAATAATAATAATAATAATAATAATAATAATAATAATAATAATAATAATAATAATAATGATAATAATAATAATAATAATAATAATAATAATAATAATGATAATGATAATAATAATAATGATAGTAATAAATAAATAATGCTATTGATTGACGTCACACATACATGTATCAGTTTGTTCTCAATAGATATTAGAAACACATTGCTTTGTATTCAAACAAGATGGCGTCGCTACCTCAGTTGGTAAGGTTCACACAATTGTGTTCTCTGTATGTAGTCACAAAGAAAAAGACACATTCTATTCCAGTTTCCTAGGATAGGATAGAAATTGAGGGAAAGTTAAATATCAATTAGTCAACGAGCGTCCATGCGCCTATTGCGTTATAGACGCAGGAGAGAAAATATAAAGAACTCTTAACAAGCGTAAGAGTGAGAAAGTGTTATAAAGATGCCCATAATTAAGTTCTTCTGAGCTTTAGCCCTAGACAGAAAGGACAAAAAGAAAAATATCTGACCCACGACGCTCGGAACAGATCACGGACATCCCACAAGCTAAAGCAACCATAGGTTATTAAAAACATGACAATTCGCGCCAATTAAGGTGGTTCCAGCATAATGAATGACCTGCATGTTTGCCGTATTTTTTAACTCGCTCGCTCCGCGTCAATATTGCTTGGATTTTATTATGCTTAACACAAATACTAATTCAACTATTCTGCTTTTGGAAGGTTTATTCAAAATTATCATTGTAAGCCGCGTTTGTGAATGCCAGCTGATATTCAAACGACACTATTTTCACTAAAACTGCTGCCAAACGGTTTTTCCTCGTACGATTTTTTTTTAACTTCGTGAACGACCTTTTAAGGTCCATAGTGATGTTCTGACGAGGTAAGAAGAAAATTGTTAGAGCCGAAGTCACGTAACAACCGATAGGTCCAAATATTGACAACAAAAATATGAACTGGTGATTTCGGCTCGATCAATTTCCTTCTTACTTCGTCAGAACATTACTAGGGACCTTAAAAGGTCGTTCACGAAGTTTAAAAAAAATCGTAAGAGGGAAAACCGTTTGGCAGCAGTTTTAGTGAAAATAGTGTCGTTTGAATATCAGCTGCCATTCACAAACGCGGCTTACAATGATAATTTTGAATAAACCTTCCAAAAGCAGAATAGTTGAATTAGTATTTGTGTTAAGCATAATAAAATCCAAGCAATATTGACGCGGAGCGAGCGAGTTAAAAAATATGGCAAACCGGTCATTCATTATGCGGGAACCACCTTAAAATAACTTATATATGATATACTATACTAGGAAAAGAGGCCGCGTAGCACTAGTGAATTCAAAACAGATAGAAATCGAGACTGGCTTCCTGTCTACCCTTGTAGCTCAGCTGGTTCCGAGGGTAGCGGGTTCAAATCCCATCAGGGTCAGATATTTTTTTTTCTCTTTTTCCTTTCTTTTTAGGGCTAACGCTCAGAATAAATTTATATGTATCTTTATAGGACTCAACTGACTGTCCCTCAATTTCGATCTGTTTCGATACATGCACGGCATCCTTTCCTAGTATTGTGTATCTAATAGGATATGGTGTATGCGTTAAGCACATGGTCACCAGACTCAAGCTCGACGTGTTATCACAGTTTATTGAGACTGAGGACAGCATCGATCCTAGTTCTATTATTTATATTAATAGTAATCATCATCATCATCATCATCACGATTGTCATCTTTATTGTTGCCATATAGTAATGTATGTTGATGTATTTTATTATAGAAACGACAATTCCTGTTCCTCCTGATAGCTGTCAGTATATCTGTTGTCCTCCTTACTCTATTGATAAAGACCCACTCCTATGACCATGACCGTTGTGCCAGACACGGTAAGTACGTCTTGTCGAGGGTGGGGACCTGTACAACTTATATCTGTTGTCCTCTTTACTCTATTGATAAAGACCCACTCCTATGACCATCAGACCGTTGTGCCAGACACGGTAAGTACGTCTTGTCGAGGGTGGGGACCTGTACAACTTATATCTATGTTGTCCTCTTTACACTATTGATAAAGACCCACTCCTATGACCATGACCGTTGTGCCAGACACGGTAAGTACGTCTTGTCGAGGGTGGGGACCTGTACAACTTATATCTGTTGTCCTTCTTACTCTATTGATAAAGACCCACTCCTATGACCATGACCGTTGTGCCAGACACGGTAAGTACGTCTTGTCAACGGTGGGGACCTGTACAACTTATATCTGTTGTCCTCTTTACTCTATTGATAAAGACCCACTCCTATGACCATGACCGTTGTGCCAGACACGGTAAGTACGTCTTGTCGAGGGTGGGGACCTGTACAACTTATATCTGTTGTCCTCTTTACTCTATTGATAAAGACCCACTCCTATGACCATGACCGTTGTGCCAGACACGGTAAGTACGTCTTGTCGAGGGTGGGGACCTGTACAACTTATATCTGTTGTCCTCTTTACTCTATTGATAAAGACCCACTCCTATGACCATGACCGTTGTGCCAGACACGGTAAGTACGTTTTGTCGAGGGTGGGGACCTGTACAACTTATATCTGTTGTCCTCTTTACTCTATTGATAAAGACCTACTCCTATGACCATGACCGTTGTGTCAGACACGGTAAGTACGTCTTGTCGAGGGTGGGGACCTGTACAACTTATATCTGTTGTCCTCTTTACTCTATTGATAAAGACCCACTCCTATGACCATGACCGTTGTGCCAGACACGGTAAGTACGTCTTGTCGAGGGTGGGGACCTGTACAACTTATATCTGTTGTCCTCTTTACTCTATTGATAAAGACCCACTCCTATGACCATGACCGTTGTGTCAGACACGGTAAGTACGTTTTGTCGAGGGTGGGGACCTGTACAACTTATATCTGTTGTCCTCTTTACTCTATTGATAAAGACCTACTCCTATGACCATGACCGTTGTGTCAGACACGGTAAGTACGTCTTGTCGAGGGTGGGGACCTGTACAACTTATATCTGTTGTCCTCTTTACTCTATTGATAAAGACCTACTCCTATGACCATGACCGTTGTGTCAGACACGGTAAGTACGTTTTGTCGAGGGTGGGGACCTGTACAACTTATATCTGTTGTCCTCTTTACTCTATTGATAAAGACCCACTTCTATGACAATGACCGTTGTGCCAGACACGGTAAGTACGTTTTGTCGAGGGTGGGGACCTGTACAACTTATATCTGTTGTCCTCTTTACTCTATTGATAAAGACCCACTTCTATGACAATGACCGTTGTGCCAGACACGGTAAGTACGTTTTGTCGAGAGTGGGGATCTGTACAACTTATTCAAATATGAATTTGCAATACGATCGATGCCACAACGTTTAGAATCAGTGATCCCAATGCACGGTAAAACAGGGCAGTATTCTTAGGTAGAACCTCTACAGCAATGTACCTAACTAGAATGGCTCCATGGCCAGTTCGAAATTGGCCTTTTCCGAGTTGCGCGAAAAACTGGAAACTAGTATGCACGATGACGAATAATGAATATGTATGAGGTAGCCTGCGTATGCTTTCCTTGCTCTCAGGTTTTCAACACGACCAATATATAACAAATGTTAAAATATGTAAGTTTGTACCAAAACAATTATGTTTTACATTAGTGATCAGTGATGTCATCCCCTAAAACACTGTCTCCAATTAATGACTCTCCACGCAACATCGGTAGTCTTTGATATATGAACGTTTTGTTTTTATATTGACCTTAGGTTGTTATCCTGACGTTTATCCTTGCCATTATACCAAGTTAAAAAAAGTTGACTCAACCCATGCCAAATATGGTCTACAAGAACAACCAATCGTTTGCCAACCACGAGTGTAAGTAACCACGCCTGTTATCCAAACGAGGAGAACCTGGAACTAGAAGAGATTTCCTTTGGATTTCGTTTTTTTTTAGTGAAGCTAAAAGAAGAAAAAATGAGGTGGATATGATTGTTTCACTCAATGCTTTGCGTCAGAAATGTCCAAGAGTAAAAGAAATGTTGGAAGTTCGAATTTCTTTATTTTTGGAAGTATAATGTGATGGGTTTTTTATTTTTTATTTTTTATTTTTTGGAGAAATTCGGACATTTCTCAGTCTCTCCTGTTTTGTATTGCATTGATGTAAGATGTCGTTGTGAATCATTTCAATTTGATGGAACCTTCATTTTGCAGCCCTCATCAAAATTCCTGCCGAACAGCAAATAAATATTTCGGGAATCCACGACAACCTCTCACCGTCAGCAAATGCGAGGCGACACCACGTGACATTTGCTGGTTTGAAAGCAAAGGAAGCCCAGAGAAAACAGAACTGTTTTGTTCTTCGCGAGTTTGCGGTTCAAACACAACAATATTTGTGAGCAAAAGGGATCCCAAATATGGTGATGTTAAACAATGGACAGCGGTCAACCCCTTCAAAACGGCGAAAGTTTTGGAGTTTACCCAGAAGGCCTTGCAAGAACGGGAGACATTCTGCTTTATCAAATGTGGGAGTATCTTACAAGTGCTTGTTTTCCCGCCACATTTGTACTTGAAGAAAACCAACAAGTCGACCAACAAAATCAACGTGAATATAGTAGTAATGGATTCCATATCGCGGGCTCATTTCTATCGCATGTTAAGAAAGTCAGTCAACGCTTTGAGGGATCTTCTCTACAACGAGTCATTAGGGGCAACAGTGTTGGACTTTGAGCTTTTACAAAGTATTAGCACGCACACTTTTGAGAATATCCGTCCGTTGTTCTCTGGAGTTGTAGTAGGTATGGTATACATTTAGTAGATATTGTCATCATTCTTTTTTTTAACCATTCATCATCATTCATTATTTCCAATTCATTGTTCTTTATTCATTATTCAAATCAAGATACCATTTGGAATCTAACAGAGCTACAATATAACACGCGCTCTGATTGGTTAAGGCGCGATAATACGAGCAACAAAATCGTGCAACTTGTCGCGCAACATTTTCAGATTGTTTCGTTGCAAGTTGCAGAGCAATGTTTCTCGTATTACCATCGTTCGCGCAACTTGTCGCGCAACAAATTAAATTTTCGGTCATTTGTTGCAGGTTGGAAAACTTTGTTGCATGAAGTAGGAAAAGCTTCTACTTTGCGCAACAAAGTTTTGCAACCTGGAACACAAAAATGTGTTGCGCGACAAGTTGCGCGAACGGTGGTAATACGAGAAACATTGCATGCTCTGCAACTTGCAACGCAACAATGTTGCGCGACAAGCTGCACGATTTTGTTGCCCGTATGACTGCACCTTTAAGTAGCGTGCATCCAGAACTCGATGGACTGCACGCTGACGTTGTCAGGATAAGAATGATCGCCGGCTTCGCCTCGTGCGACTCTTACGCTTCTCTCGTGCTTAGCAGCCTTCCTTCGTGAGTGTTGACCATTTCTTCACTATATAAATATTATATACAATTTGCAAAAATTCTGGCCGCCACGATATATCAATATATCAACATATCGGGTGCATCACTAATACTATTAAATGAAGCAAAATTTACAAACAACAAACGTAAGACTAAAATAAACATTATACTAAATATTTATACCAACTTTTCTGGCGTTAACCCGCTTTAAGGGGAATTTTCGATTATTTAATTACCCATAATGCACCCGATATATTGATATATTGATATTTCGTAGCGGCCAGAATTTTTGCAAATGACTGTATATAACTCGTACATTCTACTATTGCTTTCACGATAGGAAATAAAGAGTTTGGCCATTTATCCGCCAAACATACTGAGTTAGGAATCAACGTGTTGTACGACTACTTCCAAACACATGGCTACCAAACAATCTTCCAAGAGGATCTTTGTTGGTATGATCGCTGGGGAACCATGTTAGATAATATCGAAATGAAAGGAGGATCAAAACCTACCATTAAAGGGTTAGTTATATTAGGGTGATATCTATTTGAACACAGTCAGAACGGCCGGTCCGCTGAGTTTACCTACAGAACTCAAGAAGCAGCTATCTTGAGTGACCATGTACGGACTCAAATCAGCGAGCGGACAAACCAGTCAAACCGGTTTTTGAAGCGCCCTTTTGAATTTTATTAATTCAAATTCATTTGATTAAAAGAATCAGTGCTTTCTCACAGGGCCAAAGTTCAATTCCATCACCAATCTCTGCATCCTCGGGAACCCAGGGGTATATTCTGTCGCTCGTTACTCGCTCCCAGAGAAATACCCCTGGGAACGAAGTCTGTTGGAACTTGTTCCGGAAGTCAAAATTCAAAATGGCAGCTGTCCTACAAACCAGAATATACTTGATACTGATTGGTCGACCTTCCAATCAGAAAGAAGAGTAATTTTGACTTCCGGAACAAGTTCCAACAGATTTCGTTCCCAGAGGTATTTCTCTGGGAGCGAGTAACGAGCGACAGAATATACACCTGGGTTCCCGAGGATGTCACCAATCTATGTTGTTATAGAGAAACAGTTCATCCTCCGCCAACACGGGAAAACGTTTATAATTCATACACGCTATCCTTGCTATCCTAGGTGGTCTAAGTTTAAAGACACTATCAGCAAACACAAAATCGATCATTTTGGAATAACGTTCTTTTCTTGTGAAGTTTTCAAACTGTTCAGTGACACAAACCATTACGAAACGCCCAGCAAAGTTTGCTTCAATGGAGAATTCTTCAGCTCGTTCTTCCTGCGATATCTTAAAGACTTTACCAATGACGTGAGAACCAGTAATGGCGATGCTAAGCCATATATCTCATACACTCACTTTAACACTGGACACACTAGGACTGGTGTAAGAATTCTTAACACTGATGAGGGACTTGCGGACTTCATCTCCAACGTTGGAAGGTAAGCTAATTTCTAAATTTCGCTCTCATGCAAGAAAGAACACTGAAAGAATTAATACACTTCATAGAAAGTGCAGCGTACGGGTTTATAATCGCAAGTTGTTTGTATCGGGAAACAACGAGCGATGGCCGGAGTGTTTTACACAGTCAAACGGCGGCAAAGCGGAGGGAATAGAAACCTGCACAGAGCACTCTTCAGTCTAACTTAGTTATCTTCTGTCAAAGTACAAAAACTATAATAATTTACTGCATATCAATAAAACTGTTCGGGTTCAGTTTAGGTTCCTTGATTTAGATTTTGTGTATGTTTAGTTCACTTTAATATACGTGACTGTCAAAACTTTAAATAAATTATATTTGGTTATTTTAAAAGTTCTTGCTTTACTCAGTCAAAACGACGAGACGTACGTCAAAACTATTGAGCAAATATCGAAATAATTTAACTCGCTTGAAGGTAGCTTTACTGTGTCTTGCTCTTTGTTTTCTAATACAAGCTTTCTAGCTAGATGTTTTTCTCAGCATGCAGTGATATTTGTTTGTCTGTCGTTTGTCATCGACCAGGAAAACCAACCAAGTGTTTTTTTCTCGCTCTCTGATTGGCTGGAGATTCTAATTCTCGATGCTGATTGGTTATATTTTTCACAGTGAAAAGTGCTGTACTCGATGCTGAATGGACCATAAAAAAAACTATGAAAAACTGAAATCTTACATCCAGGACACTTTCTATCACGACCCATAGTTAAGAAGTTAAATCGCACAAAGGATAAACTGAGACTGACTATAAAACCTCGTGTGAGAACTGACTACAAGTAACAAGATACATAGATCTAATAACCGGCACCCCGTAATGGGGAAGAGCTAGTGACGTCAGCAAGACAAGCTACCGGCATGTGTCAATTAATCCCTTTAAGCCTAGATATATATAGTCTCAAAGGAGTGAAAATTAACCCAGAGCTGCCAATAACGACTATATAATGTTACTCGGCTAGAAACGAAGGAAAGTTATTTTTATTGAGAAACGACACAATATTTGACAAGAAACTACAATTTACGTACAATTGTTTTCTTGCTAAGCCTTCTGGGTTTTCTATTGTGAGGGGGGGGTGCGCCTGGTACATTATTTCTGGGTTTTCTATTGTGAGGGGGGGGGGGGGGTGGGGGCGTCTGGTACATTATCACATGGTCAACGCTAATTCACACAGGACTGATGTTTGTTTCCTTACTCTAGAGATCCATGGACGTGGACTATCTTCCTCTCTGATCATGGTCACAGAACTACGCCATTTGCCTATAGTACAGATGGCATCTACGAAACCTTTAACCCACCGTTGTTCATGATAATCCCACAAAAAGTAGCTCAAATATTAGGCAAGGAACGAATGAATGCCTTGAACGTCAATCAAAAACGTTTGATTACAACACTGGACATCCATCGAGCGCTCATAACGATCTACAACAACGACACCACACAGCACGATTCTAAAATGTCTGGGATCTTCTCGACCGTGCCATGGAATCGTACGTGTAGCGATGTCCCTTTGATGCCTTTAACGAAGTGTCAGTGCTTTGGAAGTGAGCAGAAATATGAAGATAATTCACGCAAACATCAGTGGATGGCTGAGTTTGCAGTAGGAGCACTAAATAACCAAATACAACGACAGTTCTCGAAAGGTAGGATTTATTCGGACTACTTCTAATTGGCCACTACAAAAAAGAGCAGGGGACTGGGAACGAGTTTATTAGAATTAATGAAATTAAGTTTATGACATGAAACAACATGTTGAAATTATCATATGTGCAAAGTTTGATGTGATTTAAAAATAAAGAGTTTGTATGGGAAAATGTACATCTTTGATGCCCTCTAGCATCGTCAATATTAAGCCAAAGTTCACCAAACTTTCCAGATTAGCTAAGTTTGATCTGCTCTGTCAGAAAATGTTGCCCACTTTTGCTAGTTTCTTATTGAATTAGTTTTACGGACTTGGTCCCAGTCCCCTGCTCTTTTTTGTAATGGCCAATAGCAGGAGCCCATAAGTAGGAGCGTCCATACGGTATTGGGTAGTGTCACAGCGTTTTCACAGGTGTGGTTATTTTTAGAACAGTTTTCCCGCGAATTTTGACCAATCAGAGAACGTTTCCTATGTGACGTTTTTTTTTGAATTTTGATGAGATGGCAGGTAAAATAAAGATGGCATCCGATAGCGACAAAGAGATTCTTCAAGTGAACTAAACTACGAATCGTCTAGTGATAGTGAGAGCAGTATTGAGTCATTCGGTACAACAGAATCACTTGAAAGTGATAGTGGTGACGATTGTGCTTCTAAAGGCATCCAAAGCTAGTAGTGGTTCGAAGAATTCCAACACGAAGGGACCGACTGAGAAGCTGTTGTAGCGTGTGAATGCAAATTAGCCGAAGACTTTCAAAGACATATTTTCGTCTAAACTATTTCGTCAGAAAGTGAATTCAATTTATTCTTGGATGTGGTTTAGTGGTATCTTGTAATTATCGTTGTGGAGTTTGAAGACTGACAAGGCTATTCAAAAACAAATTCGCTGAAACTGCATGAGAGACAAGACGAGTGAATCAAATTACAAATAAGATTGGTGAAAGTAAGCGTATTTGTTGTCATTTGTTGTGTCTTTTCTGTTACCTAAAATGACTTAAAAATGGATTGTGAATCAGTATTTTTGTGAGTCTGCCGATTTGAAATATATTAATAAAAACACCTTCATTCAAGTTTTGATGTTTAATTTAATGGATTCACTGAGCTTATTATTTTATACACACGCTTCACTGTCAATATAAAGCCGAATAGTTGAGCGAAACTGACTCAAAATTGCTTTGTTTTTAAATTCAGTGACCTTCTTACTGCGCCGGTACTCAGACATTCAAACAGTCGGCTGGAACTTGTCAATTAATCAAATTCAAAACTCAAACGAATTGAAAACTAAACTGATACATTCTTCGACCAAATGATCCATAATGTAGCTCAAAATCATATTTGGTTTCCATTTGGTGGGTCTTCTGACTTTTATTTTTAAGTTTTCTGATTTTTGAGACCAAATTACCGGTACAAGCCAACTGCCTAAATAGACTATCGCTTTCAATGCACCTTACTTGACTTTAACTTTGACTTTCTAACGTTTCAGTGGCACAACGCTTCATAATACGTTTGTATTTCTCCGTGAGGTAAACAGGAACTGATATTTCTGATCAGAAAACACGCGTTCACTCACATTATCTATCCTCGAAACTCTGCCACGAAATCGCCTGGCCATCACTTCAATTCAAATCCTGTAAGTTCACTTCGTTCGGGAAACGCAGTCTAGAATTTTAGGTCAAGGTTCAAAGTAGCGGCCTATGGAATCCCGGGAAGTTGTTGGTATGATAAAATTGTGAATCAGACACAAAGAAAACTGGATAATAATCCTGACTTTTATTTGTACAGTCATCTCTTCGGGTCTTTCGAAATTCCGCCATTTTATTTTTGACGTGAAACCGGAAATGAAACCGCCATACCGGAAACGTTCTCTGATTGGTCAATTGACCTTCTTTTGCGGAAAAACTGTTCTAAAAATAACCACACTTGTGAAAACGCTGTGACATAGACCCAATATAGAGCATGGACGCTCCTACTTATGGGTTCCTGCCAATAGAGGTTAAGTGAGCCTTTACCGACGACCGCAAAGCATCTATAGATTGAGTGAAAGGATGGATTCGCTAAAAGATCACGAAATAACTTTACCTTTGCTTGATCTGAAGATGAGATGGCTTATTTTACAACCGCACGCCGCCATGTTTGATTTTGTCCGTCCAAACAATCCATAGATGCATTGCGGTCATGATTCGAACCCAGTCTTCCACACGTTTAGAATAGACCCCTTTACCGATACGGCGGCCATGTTGAATTATGGGATAAAATAAAAATAAATAACTGTTTCTTGAGAGCAGAAGCTTCGTCAATAATTTGATAAAGATTACAACAATTTTTAATTTAATTTAATTTAAATTAAAAATTGTTGTAATCTTTATCAAATTAAATAACTGTTTATTTATGATGTCTAGCTAGGGTGCAAGCTAGTAACCATTTGGCCATGGAAAACTACGAAAACTTAATTTAAAAAATGAATTTGTACAAAATTATACAACAATACACAACACATGTAGATAGTAAGTCATACAACACTATGGTTAGAGTGAAATAGAAAAATTATATATTGACGCGACTCCACACTGTACAGTTTTTGGATCATTTGCACCCTGAGCATCCCATAATGTAATAACCAAAACAATAGAATCCAAAAACGTATTTTTCAGGTAAAGAGGGTAAGAAGACCGTCGGGTTTGGCAATTGTAAACGCTTGGTTGGAAGTTCCTTTCGTAACATCGTTCAGACAGGTACCCTGACAACGTTTGATCTCCATCTTAATGCAAGTTATGTGGGTCTAAAACAAGACGAGATCTTCAAAGTTGCTTTAGATATACAAGAAGACAAGGCGGTGCTTAAGTCGTTCGATCGTCAGACTATGTATAACAAATTTAAAGACTGTGTCGACGCGTCAGTAGACATCAAACTTTGCGTCTGCGATCGAAGACAAAGACAGGGCGTGTCCAATGGCGTATTGACTCGAACAGAAATGATTGCCTTGGTAAAATCTCCAACGTTTCGATCCACACCTACAGTAAAAAACCTTTACAAAGACTGTTTATTCGAAGTTACTCGACGCTACTTTGACGTGGCTACGGTCGTCGAGGTAGCTAACGCTTGCAAAGGTCAATCATTCAAAGTCAAAGTCACGGGTTGGACAGACAAAGTGTTCATATCAACTTTACTACCGATGGAGGTTATAGTCAAGCCTAATACTATCCATTTTCTATACTCCTCAACAAAGCAATCTTTGAGTCATAGTTACTTGCAAGTATCGCTGCAGGCTCAATTGATAACATAAATAAACGACGAAGCAGTCATTTAGGGTGCGTTCGATTGACACTATTCCAGAATAGGAATACACGGAATAAACACTTGGATGCTTTAAAATTTATTTCAGCACATTTAAAATTCCAAACTGTTCCTTGTAAGTTTATTATAATATAACAAGGAATCGTTTTATTGTACAGTGGACAGTAGCTGTGTGACAGCGAATTAGGGATGTTATTTTGTGTATTCCTATTCTGGAATAAGGTCAATCGAACGCACCCTTAATAGTTTCTACTCGCTGTATGTACTGATAGAATGTCCATATATTCCAATTTACTAATGTTGTTCCCAACGTCCTACCTCCAAGACACTGGTTCCCCATACTACTGACCACTTCTGAAGCCCGCATACTATTGGCCTCGACCGATTGGCTCGTTGGATGCACTTAATTCTAGTTCCGTCAAAAGATGGCTACTGATCAGTGATTGGGCGCTTCACTGGGACCTTTGGCCCTTTCGCGTATCGCCCGAATGAATTCCAATATTTTGACATTTAGCTTTCCCCTTCATCTCCGAGGGCCTGGCATGTTATATTTCAGGATGCAATAAATGATGCCTACCTTGGTTTACTCAAGAGCTCCCACCAAGAAAAGGAACTCCCACCAAAAAAAGGAACTTCCACCAAAAAAAGGAACTCCCACAAAAAAAGGGAAAAAAAGGGAACTCCCACCAGTACAGTAGCGCGCTTATTGTCCATGTCGGTGCGATGTCTGGCAGGATTATAACCCCGGGTTTCCGGGCCCAGAGCTATGAGGAAATAAAGAACTAAATTCACAAGATTTCAAGGCACCTCACCTTTTGGTTCAACTGTTAGAGGGGTTGGGGTCCCATTGGTGGCAGATACTTTTTCTCTTCAGTTATTTTTCCTTTCTACAATCGTTTGCAAAATAGCTCGACAAACTTTTAAAAACTGATTGGGACACTTTTTTGAGCGCACGAATTTCTGTTTTTCAACATCTATTGGTTGAATAGATGTCTTCGATTCCGTACCGTGACCATAACTCCGTGCCGTAGGTTTCCCACTCATACGAAAATGAACACTCTATTGGTTTGTAATCAATCACTGGAGATTTTAGGCCATGTTGGTGGAACAAACAAGAGAAGCTAATAGCGAGGAATGATTTATTATCGGGAACCAACATGGCCGCCATGACGTCACGTGCAAACCAGCTGACAGATGAGACACGCGGCCAGAAAAGCCTCCAAAATGTCTAATGAATAAATATGTTTTAGTAGTGCGGCTAATTATTTAGATTAAATTATTAAAATAATTGAGAATTAAATTGCCATATACTGTAAGTTAAATAATGGGATTTATTGATATATATAGTTTATGTGAAGTTTATAGAACGAGAGACCGTGTTTTATCGGCATTAATCGAATTCATGAATAATTCATGAGGGAAATACAATAGAAATCGTAAGCGTAGCAGACATCTGTAAATCGGCAAGAGATTCGTTCTCATTTGCATTCAACTTTAACTTGGATTTTCTCGGCCAAACTGTTTCCTATCATCCAAATTATAGTAAAACATCCACTTATACATCGTTGGATTCGATAAGTAATATACAATATTCGCGTCCGATCTGTATGGGATTTACAAACTCTCGTCTACGGCTCGAGTTTAATTTGTAAATTCCATACAGATCGGCCGCTCATATTGTATATAGTCAGGATTGTCACAGCGTTTTCACAAGTGTGGTTATTTTTAGAACAGTTTTCCCGCGAATTTTGACCAATCAGAGAACGTTTCTGGTATGACGTATTTTTTGAATTTTGATGAGATGACAGGTAAAATAAAGATGGCCTCCGATAGCGACAAAGAGTGTTCTTCAAGTGAAATAAACTACGAATCGTCTAGTGATAGTGAGAGCAGTATTGAGTCATTCGGTACAACAGAATCACTTGAAAGTGATAGTGGTGACGATTGTGCTTCTAAAGGCATCCAAAGCAAGTGCCGGTTCGAAGAACTCGAACACGAAGGGACCGACTGAGAAGCTGTTGTAGCGTGTGGATGCAAATAATTAGCCGAAGACTTTCAAATACATATTTTCGTCTAAACTATTTCGTCAGAAAGTGAATTCAATTTATTCTTGGATGTGGTTTAGTGGTATCTTGTAATTATCGTTGTGGAGTTTGAAGATTGACGACAAGGCTATTAGCTGCTATTCAAAAACAAATTCGCTGAAACTGCATGATGAGCGACAAGACGAGTGAATCAAATTACAAATAAGACTGGTGAAAGTAAGCGTATTTGTTGTGTCTTTTCTGTTACCTAAAATGACTTAAAAATGGATTGTGAATATTTTTTGTGAGTCTGCCGATTTGAAATATATTTTAATAAAAACACCTTCATTCAAGTTTTGATGTTTAATTTAATGGATTCACTGAGCTTATTATTTACACACGCTTCACTGTCAATATAAAGACTAAAGTTGAGCGAAACTGACTCAAAGTTGCTTTGTTTTTAAATTCAGTGACTTTCATTTACTGCGCCGGTACTCAGTATTATGCGAACTCAGACATTCAATCGGCTGGAACTTGTCACTGAATTAATCAAATTCAAAACTCAAACGAATTGAAAACTAAACTGATACATTCTTCGACCAAATGATCCATAATGTACTAGCTCAAAATCATATTTGGTTTCCATTTGGTGGGTCTTCTGACTTTTATTTTTAAGTTTTCTGAATTTTCATGTTGATTGACGGCAGCGAAAAACCAAATTACAAGCCAACTGCCTAAATAGACTATCGCTTTCAATGCACCTTACTTGACTTGACTTTGACTTCTAACGTTTCAGAGGCACAACGCTTCATAATACGTTTGTATTTCTCCGTGAGGTAAACACGCGTTCACATTATCTATCCTCGAAACTCTGCCACGAAACCGCCTGGCCATCACTTCAATTCAAATCCTGTAAGTTCACTTCGTTCGGGAAAAGCAGTCTAGAATTTTAGGTCAAGGTTCAAAGCAGCGGCCTATGGAATCCCGGGAAGTTGTTGGTATGATAAAATTGTGAGTCAGACACAAAGAAAACTGGATAATCCTGACTTTTATTTGTACATTCATCTCTTCGAGTCTTTCGAAATTCCGCCATTTTATTTTTGACGTGAAACCGGAAATGAAACCGCCATACCGGAAACGTTCTCTGATTGGTCAAATGACCTTCTTTCGCGGGAAAACTGTTCTAAAAATAACCACACTTGTGAAAACGCTGTGACACAGACCCAATATAGAGCATGGACGCTCCTACTTATGGGCTCCTGATATAGTACATTACGGCTCGGATCTTTATGGCCGATAAAACACGGGCTCGAGTTCTATGCGCAGGATACACCTCAACTCGTCCCACATTGGAAAGAGGTTTTGTATTCGTAAGTAGGAAGCCGTAAGGATATTCCTAACTTGCTGTCGGTGCTATGCAAAGGTCAACGATCGAGCGTAGTATCTGTTGCTCATTGAGTAGTATCTCACTGCACTAATTCAAGAAAATTTCAAGAAAATGCAGTCAAGTTCACAGATGTTTGGAAGACGAGCCTGTTCTGTTCGCTTGGCCCTAGAGCATGACGTCATGAGGAAAGTTTCGCCATCTGACGTCATTGGATTTTTGCACAGTGAGGCTGCATGTGATGAGGGGGCAATCAAGTGTGTCCAAGTGGATAAAGATGGATCTATTGTGGTGACATTTGCGTCTCAAACATATGTCGAGAAGATTTTGGATCTGGGGACGCTTACGATTAATGGCTTCCCGGTGGTGGTATCGAGCGTCGATGCGAGACGACGATACGTTAAGATTTATTTTCTGCCATACGAAGTTAGCAATCAACAACTGCAGGCGGCGCTATCAGAGTATGGCCATGTGTATCATGTCCGAAGGGACTCGATTTATGACTTTAAAGAGATTGAGAGCGGTGTGAGGACAGTCACAATGACAGTTAACAAGGACGTCCCAAGTTTCTTGAAGGTCATGGGATGTGAAGTGAAGATTTTTTACCGAGGACAGCGGCAAACATGCCGTAAATGTGGCAGCGAGTTCCATTTTGCAAAAGACTGCCCAAATACGCGGTGCTTTAGGTGCCATGGCTTGGGGCATGTCTCAAGAGAATGCGACATGTTGGAGAGATGTGAAAGATGTGGAGAGGAGGGCCACACGAGCTGGTCTTGTAAGGCGGCGTTTAAATTTGCCGCACCAAGTCCAGTCGTGGGTTCATTACAGACAACAGAAGCGGCTCAAGACATGCAGCAAAGCCAACGCAGTTCGCCGCTGGGTTTTGTCTTGGCTCTGCCGAGCCAGGTACAGAGATCGGTAGAAGTGGAATCACCCATTAAAGATACGAAGGAATTAGAGTCGGGAACCGGTGCAACCCAGGAACTGTTTACTCCAGAGGTTTCTGCAGTCACAGTGGAAAGTAAGGAACCGGAGAAGATTGTGGATCTACCGATAGATGATACCGAGACAAGTACCATACTCTCAGGAGAGTCGTCGGAGGAGTCAGAGATTGAGTCAGATATGGAGGCGATATCGGGTACAGCAAAGCGGCCGGCTTCGCCAGTGGCGAGCCCGAAAACAAAGCTCAAGAAGCACATGGAGGAGATAGAGGCGGTAGTCAAGAAGAGACGTTAGTTTTTATTGGTAAGAGCGCTTTAGTTGTTGAAAAGTTTTAGTCGAGTAACTATTTAGTTAGGTTTTTCGTAATCTTGAATATGTAATGAGTGTAGTATGTAAATGTCTTTGTTAATTTTAATGGCTAACCTAAACCTATTGTCATGTAATGTTCGTGGAGTGGCAACAGTAGCGAGGCGAGATGTAAAATGTCCAGTATTGTCGAAGTGGAATGTTGTGTTTGTACAAGAGTCTTTTGTTTGTAATCAACGGAAAGCTGAGCGGTTTGGAAAGGCATGGAAAGGTAAATGTTATTGGAGTTTTGGTGAGGTGAGGAGTGCGGGTGTAGGGATTTTGTTGAGCGATCGTGTGAGTTTAGATGTTTTGGACGTTCGTCGAGATACTGAGGGGAGAGTGTTGAGTTTGTTAGTCAAATGGGGGAATGTAAGATATACCCTTTTTGTGTGTGTATGCGCCAGTGAATGTTAGCGATCGTAAAT
Source organism: Actinostola sp. cb2023 (assembly GCA_033675265.1). Taxonomy (NCBI): domain Eukaryota; kingdom Metazoa; phylum Cnidaria; class Anthozoa; order Actiniaria; family Actinostolidae; genus Actinostola; species Actinostola sp. cb2023. The sequence goes on from JAUJYZ010000311.1 coordinate 52,890, forward strand.
TGTTTTTTCAAGGGCTTCATGATTATGTGTTTGCAAACTCGTACTGTATAATGGGGGGGGGATTTTAATTGTGTGTTGGAGAGTAGAGATACAACGGCGACGACAGGAACAAATAGGGCTGGGGGTGAGGAATTGAAGACGTTTTTGTGTGATTTTAAATTGTCTGATGCTTGGGTGTCTGTGCATGGTCGTACGGTTTCGTTTACATGGATGGGTCAGGGAATAGGATCGAGATTAGATCGGTTTTATGTGTCAAAGGATTTAGTAGATGTTGTAACTGGCTGTTTTGTAGAAGTGTTAGGAGTATCGGATCATGATGGTGTTGTGTTGTCATTGAATCGTAGTGTGGGTTGTAAAAGCAAAGGGCTGTGGAAATTTAATAATGGGTTGTTGGAGGATAGTGAGTTTGTAAAGAGTATGAGAAAGTGGATAAGGCAATATTTAGAACGAAACAAGGGGGAGAGGGTAGGGGCTTTTTGGGTCAAGTTTAAAAAAGGGGTTAAGAAATTTGTCATTCGACATTCGGTTGCAAAGGCGAGAGAGAGAAGGAAGAAACGGGATAAGATAACAAATGAGATTATAAGGTTGAAAAGGGGTTTAGCTTTAGGGGAGGATGTGGCTGGGAGGATTAGTGAACTGAATGGGGAACTGAAAGCGGTAGTGATGAGAGAGAGTGAAGGTGTGATGGTAAGGAGTCGTGCGCAATGGATTGAGGAGGGGGAAAGACGACGACGAGATATTTTTTTAACTTATGTGGGGGACATGGGCAGGGGAATTATATAGATGTGTTGAAGGATGGAAATGGAACAGAATGGAGTGATGAGAGTGAAAAAAGGAAGGTGATTGAAATGTTTTACAGGAATTTGTTTAAGTTGGAAGATGTAGATGTAGAGGTACAAGATGTATTGTTAAGTAAATTGTCAGCAGTGTTGTCAGATGAGTCGTGTAACAATTGTGAAGGGAGAGTAAGAGTGGAGGAGTTAGAGTATGCAGTGAAAGGAATGGCTAATGGGAAAACACCGGGAGATGATGGGCTATCGTTGGAATTTTACAAATGTTTTAGTGAGTTGTTACTACCTGTAGTGTGTCAGCTGGCAAATGAGAGTTTCGAAGTAGAGAGTTTGCCTGAGGAATGTGTGCGGAGTGTTGTGAGGTTGGCGTTTAAGAAGGGAGATCGGAAAGAACTCAAGAATTGGAGGCCGATCTCTCTTCTTAATTTGGATTATAAGATAGTCTCAAAGGCTCTGAGTGTTCGTTTGAGGAGTGTCATGTCAGAGGTTGTGTGTGAAGACCAGACGTGTGGGGTGATGGGGAGGTCGATTACTGACAATTTGAATGTGATGAGAGATGTACTAGATCATATTGATCATACTGGGGAGGGAGGGGTCATTTTGACTTTGGATCAGGAAAAAGCGTTTGATAGGGTGGATAGGGGTTTTTTTGAATAGGGTGTTGGGGAGGTTTGGTTTTGGGGAGGATTTTAGAAAGTGGATGAATGTGTTATATGTGGGCGCGACAGCGAAAGTGATTTGTAATGGGGAGTTGACGGAGAGTATTGTGTTAGAGAAGGGGATTAGGCAGGGGTGTTCGTTGTCACCTATGTTGTATGTGTTAATGGCAGAGGTGTTAGCGTGTAGTGTTCGTGCGGAGAAGGGTATATGTGGATTTTTGGTGCCGGGGTCGGGTGGTCAGCATACTAATATTTCTCAGTATGCTGATGACACGACTGCGGTGCTGCGGGATGGGGTGTCAATTAGTAAGTATTTGGATATAGTGGAGTTTTTTGGGCGTGGGACGGGGGCGAGGTTGAATAGAGGGAAGTCAGAGGCAATGTGGATAGGATCGTGGAATAATAGAACGGATAAACCATATGGGTTAAAATGGGTAGTGCGAATGAAAGTTTTGGGGGTGTGGTTTGGAGATAATGTAGAGGATGAGAACTGGGTGACGAAGTGTGAAAAGTTAAAGAAAGTATTAGATATGTGGAAAGGTAGGTGTCTGTCGTTGAGAGGTAAAGTGTTGATTGTTAAAGTGTTGGGGTTGTCAAAGTTAGATTATGTGGCTAGGGTGTTAACTGTGCCGAGTTGGGTGGTGACTAAAGTGAATTCGTTAGTGTGGAGTTTTGTGTGGAATGGGAAAGTAGAGTTGATCAAAAGGGAAACGTGTTTGTTACCACGTTTGTCAGGGGGGTTGGGAATGGTGGATTTTGGGGTTCGTGTGCGTGCTTTGCATATAGCAAATGTCGTAGGGTGTTTAAATAGGTTGTCGGGTAAAATGTGGTGTTATTTGAGATATTATTTAGGTGTGCGGTTGTCATCGTTACGTGATGATTGGATGTTTTTACGGGATAACTTGAAGCCAGGGGCGGGGTTTTTGTCTACATATTATAAAGCGGTGTATGCGGAAATTCGTTTGTGTTCAGTGCAATGTTGTGCAGTGGTGAGCAAGATGTATGAGTTCCTAGTGAATAGTAAGTTGAAACAACCGAGGTGTATGGGTTATTGGAGCGATGTGAGTGTAACTGAATGGAAGGATGTCTGGGGGGGGTTTTGTAACAGTTTGTCTGAAAATATTGTGGGTGAGGTGAGGTGGCGTATTGTACAGAGAGTGACAAAAGTGCGGGATAGTCTTGTTAGATGGGGGTATAAGGTGGTGTCTAAGCGGTGTGCAGTATGTGGGAAGGATGAAACTATTGAGCATTGTTTTTTGGAGTGTAGTCGTGTGAAAAAAGCGTGGGGATGGGTCGTGAGAATAGTCAGAAAGTGGTCACGCGAGTTTGGTGTCAATGCAAAGTGTGTGTTTTTGGGTTTGTTCAAGGGGGAACGTAAAGACTTGGTGATGTTTGTTGTGGAATGTATGTTAAATAATATTTGGTTTTTTCGTAATAGTGCGACGTTCCGTAACAGTGTTCGTCCGTATATTGATATTGTAAGAAAATGTAAGAAGGATATTGTGTTTCGTTTGAGTGTTGAGTCGTATCGTTTGAGTGTTAAGGATTTTCTAAAGATATGGGTAAGACAGGAGGATTTTTTTGAGTAGGTGATTACTAGAATAAGCAATTATGCATACTAATGAGCAATTTTGCTCAGAAACGTGGAACTATTAATGGCCTTAGAGCAGATACAGCAATTAGCTGATGGGAGAATAAGTAGTAATGAATGGTGGAGGAAAAAACAAAAAGACAAAAACTGTACATATTAGAGATTATCGGAAATAATTAATTTATGCAGGAATATCAAGTTGTAAAGAGTGTAGATAAGTTATGAGTTATGAGTTATGGGGTTTTCGAGTATAATGTAAATTGGGAATTTAGGAATAAGATGAATTGTAAATATGTAGAATTATGAGGTTTAGGGTTTTGGGTATAATGTAGAAAAATTGTGTAACTGGGTCAGTGCCCATTTGTTTTTAAATCTTATTAAAGATTTTTAAAAAAAAAAAAAAAAAAAAAAAAAATCTGTTCAAGAAAATCAAGAAAATGCAGTCAAGTTCCTATATTGGTGGTAGAAGAGCATGCTCAGTTCGCTTGGCTTTGGAACACGACGTCACAAGAAAAGTTTCGCCATCAGACGTGATTGGATTCCTGTACAGTGAAGCCGCATGCGAAGAAGGGGCGATCAAGTGCGTACAAGTAGACAGGGACGGGTCAATCGTGGTAACGTTCGAGTCTCAAGAATATGTAGAGAAAAAATATTGGATCTGGGGACGCTGACGATCAATGGTTACCCGGTGGTGGTGTCAAGCGTGGATGCACGGAGGCGGTATGTGAAGATATATTATCTACCATACGAAGTCAGTAATCAACAATTACAAGCAGCCTTATCGGAGTACGGCCATGTTTACCATGTGCGAAGGGATTTGTGCCATGAATTCAAAGAAATTGAGAGTGGGGTCAGAACAGTGACAATGACAGTGAACAAGGAGGTCCCAAGCTTTCTTAAAGTAATGGGCAGTGAAGTCAAGGTCTACTACCGAGGACAACGACAAACGTGTCGCAAATGTGGCAGTGCATCCCACTTTGCAAAAGACTGCCCCAACACGCAGTGCTTTCGCTGCCATGGTTTGGGGCACGTTTCTAGGGAGTGTACGATGGTGGAGAGATGTGAACGATGTGGGGAAGAGGGCCACACAAGCTGGTCCTGCAAGGCGGCGTTTAAATTTACGGCACCAAGTAAGGTCGTGGATTCGCAATCGACCGCAGAAGCGCATCAAGGCAGGCAGCAAAGCCAACTCAGTTCGCCGTTGGGCTTCGTGTTCGCTCCTCCGAGCCAGATATGGAGCACGGCAGAAGTGGAAACACCGATTAAAGAAACGAGTAGTTGTACGGAGGACGCAGAGTCGGGAACAGGAGCAACCCAGGAACTGTACACCCCACAGAGCTCAACAAACACGGTGGAAAGTAAGGGACCGGCGGAAATTGTGGAGGAGATGATCAAGGTGATGAAACATCCACCAAAAGATGATACGGAGACGGATAACATGCTGTCAGGAGGGTCTGATTCAGAGTCGGCGATAGGCGAGGGAGATGGACAAGATAACATGTCGTCGGTGGAGTCGGATATTGAGTCAGATATGGAGGCGGTGTCGGGTACAGCACAAGCGGCTCGGACCGTTGTTTAATTTGCATATTTACGAGCCCGAGGATTTTTCGTAAATAATAAAAAAGAGATGGACAAGAGGGTCGTCATGGGAGAGTCGGAGATTGAGTCAGATATGGAGGCGGTGTCGGGTACAGCAAAGCGGCCGGCTTCGCCAGTGACGAGCCCGAGGGCAAAGCTCAAGAGGGACATGGAGGAGATTGAGTCGGTAGTCAAGCAGAGACGTTAGTTTTTATTGGTAAGCGCTGCTTTAGTTGTTGAAAAGTTTTAGTCGAGTAACTATTTAGCTAGGTTTTTCGTAACTTGAATATTTTTAATGAGTGTAGTATGTAAATGTCTCTGTTAACTTCATGGCTAATTTAAACCTATTGTCTTGTAATGTTCGGGGAGTGGCAACAGTGGCGAGGCGAGATGTAAAATGTCCAGTATTGTCTAAGTGGAATGTTGTGTTTGTACAAGAGTCTTTTGTTTGTAATCAACGGAAAGCTGAGCGGTTTGGAAAGGCATGGAAAGGTAAATGTTATTGGAGTTTTGGTGAGGTGAGGAGTGCGGGTGTAGGGATTTTGTTGAGCGATCGTGTGAGTTTAGATGTTTTGGACGTTCGTCGAGATACTGAGGGGAGAGTGTTGAGTTTGTTAGTCAAATGGGGGAATGTAAGATATACTTTTCTGTGTGTGTATGCGCCAGTGAATGTTAGCGATCGTAAATTGTTTTTTCAAGGGCTTCATGATTATGTGTTTGCAAACTCGTACTGTGGGGGGGGGGGGGGATTTTAATTGTGTGTTGGAGAGTAGAGATACAACGGCGACGACAGGAACAAATAGAGCTGGGGGCGAGGAATTGAAGACGTTTTTGAGGGATTTTAAATTGTCTGATGCTTGGGTGTCTGTGCATGGTCGTACTGTTTCGTTTACATGGATGGGTCAGGGAATAGGATCGAGGTTAGATCGGTTTTATGTGTCAAAGGATTTAGTGGATGTTGTAACTGGCTGTTTTGTAGAAGTGTTAGGAGTATCGGATCATGATGGTGTTGTGTTGTCTTTGAATCGTAGTGTGGGTTGTAAAAGCAAAGGGCTGTGGAAATTTAATAATGGGTTGTTGGAGGATAGTGAGTTTGTAAAGAGTATGAGAAAGTGGATAAGGCAATATTTAGAACGAAACAAAGGGGAGAGGGTAGGTTTTTTTTGGGTCAAGTTTAAAAAAGGGGTCAAGAAATTTGTCATTCGACATTCGGTTGCAAAGGCGAGAGAGAGAAGGAAGAAACGGAATAAGATAACTAATGAGATTATAAGGTTGAAAAGGGGCTTAGCTTTAGGGGAGGATGTGGGTGGGAGGATTAGTGAACTGAATGGGGAATTGAAAGCGGTAGTGATGAGAGAGAGTGAAGGTGTGAAGGTAAGGAGTCGTGCGCAATGGATTGAGGAGGGGGAAAGACCGACGAGATATTTTTTTTAACTTATGTGGGGGGCATGGTCAGGGGAATTTTATAGATGTGTTGAAGGATGGAAATGGAACAGAATGGAGTGATGAGAGTGAAAAAAGGAAGGTGATTGAAATGTTTTACAGGAATTTGTTTAAGTTGGAAGATGTAGATGTAGAGGTACAAGATGTATTGTTAAGTAAATTGTCAGCAGTGTTGTCAGATGAGTCGTGTAACAATTGTGAAGGGAGAGTAAGAGTGGAGGAGTTAGAGTATGCAGTGAAGGGAATGGCTAATGGGAAAACACCGGGAGATGATGGGCTATCGTTGGAATTTTATAAATGTTTTAGTGAGTTGTTACTACCTGTAGTGTGTCAGCTGGCAAACGAGAGTTTCGAAGTGGAGAGTTGCCTGAAGAATGTGTGCGGAGTGTTGTGAGGTTAGCATTTAAGAAGGGAGATCGGAAAGAACTCAAGAATTGGAGGCCGATCTCTCTTCTTAATTTGGATTATAAGATAGTCTCTAAGGCTCTGAGTGTTCGTTTGAGGAGTGTCATGTCAGAGGTTGTGTGTGAAGACCAGACGTGTGGGGTGATGGGGAGGTCGATTACTGACAATTTGAATGTGATGAGAGATGTACTAGATCATATTGATCATACTGGGGAGGGAGGGGTCATTTTGACTTTGGATCAGGAGAAAGCGTTTGATAGGGTGGATAGGTTTTTTTTTTGAATAGGGTGTTGGGGAGGTTTGGTTTTGGGGAGGATTTTAGAAAGTGGATGAATGTGTTATATGTGGGTGCGACAGCGAAAGTGATTTGTAATGGGGAGGTGACGGAGAGTATTGTGCTAGAGAAGGGGATTAGGCAGGGGTGTTCGTTGTCACCTATGTTGTATGTGTTAATGGCAGAAGTGTTAGCGTGTAGTGTTCGTGCGGAGAAGGGTATATGTGGATTTTTGGTGCCGGGGTCGGGTGGTCAGCATACTAATATTTCTCAGTATGCTGATGACACGACTGCGGTGCTGCGGGATGGGGTGTCAATTAGTAAGTATTTGGATATAGTGGAGTTTTTTGGGCGTGGGACGGGGGCGAGGTTGAATAGAGGGAAATCAGAGGCAATGTGGATAGGATCGTGGAATAATAGAACGGATAAACCATATGGGTTAAAATGGGTAGTGCGAATGAAAGTATTGGGGGTGTGGTTTGGAGATAATGTAGAGGATGAGAACTGGGTGACGAAGTGTGAAAAGTTAAAGAAAGTATTAGATATGTGGAAAGGTAGGTGTCTGTCGTTGAGAGGTAAAGTGTTGATTGTTAAAGTGTTGGGGTTGTCAAAGTTAGATTATGTGGCTAGGGTGTTAACTGTGCCGAGTTGGGTGGTGACTAAAGTGAATTCGTTAGTGTGGTTTTTGTGTGGAATGGGAAAGTAGAGTTGATCAAAAGGGAAACGTGTTTGTTACCATGTCTGTCAGGGGGGTTGGGAATGGTGGATTTTGGGGTTCGTGTGCGTGCTTTGCATATAGCAAATGTAGTAGGGTCTCTAAATAGGTTGTCGGGTAAAATGTGGTGCTATTTGAGATATTATTTAGGTGTGCGGTTGTCATCGTTACGTGATGATTGGATGTTTTTACGGGATAACTTGAAGCCAGGGGCGGGGTTTTTGTCTAAATATTATAAAGCGGTGTATGCGAAATTCGTTTGTGTTCAGTGCAATGTTGTGCAGTGGTGAGTAAGATGTATGAGTTCCTAGTAAATAGTAAGTTGAAACAACCGAGGTGTATGGGTTATTGGAGTGAGGTGAGTGTGACTGAATGGAAGGATGTCTGGGGGGGGGTTTCGTAACAGTTTGTCTGAAAATATTGTGGGTGAGGTGAGGTGGCGTATTGTACAGAGAGTGACAAAAGTGCGGGACAGTCTTGTTAGATGGGGGTATAATGTGGTGTCTAAGCGGTGTGCAGTATGTGGGAAGGATGAAACTATTGAACATTGTTTTTTGCAGTGTAGTCGTGTGAAAAAAGCGTGGGGATGGGTCGTGAGAATAGTCAGAAAGTGGTCACGTGAGTTTGTTGTCAATGCAAAGTGTGTGTTTTTGGGTTTGTTCAAGGGGGAACGTAAAGACTTGGTGATGTTTGTAGTAGAATGTATGTTAAATAATATTTGGTTTTTTCGTAATAGTGCGACGTTCCGTAACAGTGTTCGTCCGTATATTGATATTGTAAGAAAGTGTAAGAAAGATATTGTGTTTCGTTTAAGTGTTGAGTCGTTTCGTTTGAGTGAAAGAGATTTTCAGAAGGTATGGGGGGACAAAAAAGAATTTTGGCAGTAAATATGGTTTTTGCATACTAATGAGCAAATTTGGACAGAATTGAGTGCTGGATAAAGGGTTTAAGTGGGGTATTAAGAAACACTGAGGACACGGTCCTACTTAAATAAAGGTGGAGGTGGGCTTTACAGAGGAAAAACAAAAAATAAATGAATATAAGAGAATATTGGAAAAAAAGTGAATTTATGCAGTTTTTGCATACTAATGAGCAAATATGGACAAAATCAAGTGGCAGATAAAGAGGTTAAGAGTAGTATTGACAAATACTGAGGACGCAGTCCTGCTTAAATAAAGGGGGAGGTGCTCTTGGGAATAATTTAAAAAAAACGGAAAATTAACGAATATTAGAGAAAATTAGAGAAAAAATTTAATTTATGCAGTTTTGGAAATTGAAAATTTTGGAAAATAAATCGTATAATATGAAATGGAATAAGAAGTAAATAAAGTAATAGGAAGTACAAGTTGTAAAGAGTGTAAATAAGTAAAAGTATGAGGTTTAGAGTTTCGAGTATAATGTAGAAAAATTGTGAAACTGGGTTAGTGCCCGTTTGTTTTAATCTTATTAAAGATTTTATTTTAAAAAAATTTAAAAAAATGAGACCTTTGCATGACCTATGTTACAGGCAATCAGTCTTTATCACTGATAAAGAACTGATGAATAAAACGTCAGTGTCTTTATATGTCATATAGACACTGATGTTTTATTCATCAGCGTTTTATCGGGTATAAAGATCCATGCATGTGACCGATTGGACAACCCTGATTGGACCAATTGCTCATGAATTATTAATGAGTTTTAGAATGATTCATACTACTCTCTGGAAGATCATTGCAATGAATAATAATAAGGTTCTAAATCTCAATACCCTTACATATCAAACTAATCACCAGCTATAAAACAGATAAAATAAAACCTGGGGCAAACGGCGAACTAACCATGAGCTTAATTCAGTCGAACCTATTCATTTTGAAATTGGCTCGTGGTTACAACGACGTTTTGTGTTTGAAAAGGCGTTTGTACGTTGTGGCAAAGTCGCTCCAGAGTCGTAATTTCCGACTTGGCTTGAACCTATTTCAAAATTAATAGGTTCAACTGAATTATGTTCATGGTTAGTTCGACGTTTGCCCTAGACCTAAGAATCTAATTACAATATATAATTACAGACGTCGTTCTAATCATGAGCCGTTCTCATTTCAAACAATAGATAATGAGGCGGCTTCTTTTGAAGTAATTAAGAACGGCTCTTGGAAAGTACGGCGTTTGAACTAGGCCTAAAGTCTTTAGGGCCAAAATAATCTAATTGTTAAATAAATAAGTCTTTAAACCGGTTTTAAATTATAGAGTCAACAAACAGATGGTAGATAGGTGTCATTGTGGGGTAGGAACGCTCTTCCACCGTAATTCTTAGTCTTGAAAGTAGAGATGTCGAGTCTTGAAGAAGAGATTCCGTAGTTAATAAAGCATTTGATTACAAATTACCTTCCACGCGAATGCTATATGTCGATGACAAAGATTTTGCAAAGAGTTGTAGATGTTATTTCGTTTCATGAAGTACAGAGTTAATCACGATATAGTTTCAGCATTTCTCGCAAATGTTTCAGCTACAAGCAGCGGAAAAATAAGCGTTGCATCTCCATACACCTACAAATGAGAAGGAGAAATTGATTTAAATAAAACGTAGACGCTCCATAGAGTCGTTTTCGTATGAGTGGGAAGTAGTTACGGTACGGTTCGTGCCGTGCGGTGACGGTACTGTGTCCAAGCATTCTGATTGGTTGAGCAATGATTTTGTGCTCTGTGATTGGTTGAATAGAATATATTCCATTCCGTACCGTGACCGTCACTCCGTGCCGTAAGTTTCCCACTCATACGAAAACGACTCATTCTTGTCAAATGATTGTGCTTCTTTTGGTTCCGTCGATCCTCGAATCCATTCCACAGGTAGCCCAATCACAACTATTATCAATTTAGCATGAAAACGTTTGAAACTAATGAAACAGATAGGGATAGGACTAGTGGTCTTTTACCTTAACAGGAGTAGCATCAGGCTTTATTTTGCCCCAAGACACAGCCTCGTCAGGTCTCGCCCCAGAATCACTTCCATCAAACTCTTGTGCTGTATTAACAAATACTGCAAAATCTGCTCCATTTCGCTGGAAGAAACAATTGCAAATCACGTCAGCTTCTTTCAGCTTTAAAATAATCCCCCCCCCCCCCCCCCCCCCCCCCAGCATAACAACGCCCCGTACCCCCTACCCTCCAGTCGAACCCAGCCAACAAAGTCAATATTAAAACCATAATTTATGTGAGAGTTTGTAGGTATGAACTAATGTGCCCCCCTACCTATTCGCTACTCCTCAGCCTCACTCCAAACCCTCACCCCCCCCCCCCCCCCCCCCCCTCCCCTCGTAGGATGACAATGAGCATGATATACTACTTACCATCATGTTAGCATTACACGTATGGTGTTTCACTAGACCACCACCTATTCGCTCTCTCCTCCCCCCCACCCCCCCCCCCCCCCCCCCCCCCTCTATCCCTCGTAGGCTCACAATGAGCATGATATACCACTTACCATCATGTTAGCATTACACGTATGGTGTTTCACCAGACCACCACCTAAGATGATCATACCACTATGCTTGGCTTTGATTGCATGCTCGTTCATTTGTCGGACATCTAAGTGTCAACAGAACAATATACATAAATATACCATCTTCCAACCATTTATCAATGAAGTTCATGCATCCCCAATCCCCACGCATCCAAAAGCTACCAACTTTGGCTGGGACTGGTTCACACTGGAGATTTTAATATTGTGGCGCGATTTGAGTGGCGATTTCCATGACGATTTTATCTCGCGTTTAAACTAGCGACGATTTCACTGCGAATTTGCAGCCATATGAAACTCAGAAATAAATTGAGGGAAAGTTAAAGGGCTATAAAGATATCCATCAAATTATTCTGAGTGTTAGCTCTAGAAAGATAGCCTCCTAAAGCAGACGCGTGTCCAGACACGCGTCAGTGCTTGTCTGCTTTAGGAGGCTATAGAAAGAGAGGAGAAAGAGAGCCTTTGTAGCTCAGCTTAACACACGCAATTTGCTGTGACACAATAACATCGCCATTGACATCGCCACTCAAATCGTGCGACAACATCTCCAGAGTAAACCAGCCTTAAGAAGCGTTGTACGGTAATCAATTAAACTAAATAGTATGTACCTTATCCATTTAATATGTATTGAATTTATTATGTATATATTTATCTTATATTGTTTTATATTGATGTATATTGTATAATTTTTATATTTATTGATGTCAGGGACACCTGGGAGAACAGCTTGCTGAAGGTGCTCCCTGCTTAAATAAAGCTTATTATTATTATTATTATTATTATTATTATTATTATTATTATATTATTATTATTATTATTATTATTATTATTATTATTATTATTATTATTATTATTATTATTATTATTATTATTATTATTATTATTATTATTATTATTATTATTATTATTATTATTATTATTACCTTCAACTATGTCAATTACTAGTCCAGGATTTGAATAGGAGTGAAAAAACAGTGCATCACCCAGGGCACCGTCTGTTATAGCAGGACAGAACACTGGTATGTTATTCTAAGAAACAAGTACAATAGTTAATAATAATAATACACATATTTATCAATGATGGGGGTCGTACTTTCAACTACTGATCTATGTTAATTTTGGAGAGTAGTTATTACATGGGAATCAAGTTTTCGGCCTT
>JAUJYZ010000311.1:67500-211700 GCA_033675265.1 Actinostola sp. cb2023
AAATTACCAATCCTATTGTGTCCTTTTGCTCTAAGTGTTTTACCAATCAAGCGGAAGTCTCCTAAATAAGTAGGAGCCATGCACTTCATTATGTCTTCTTCTATGCCACCGGCTGTGTTCACTATACAATCCACCTATTAAAGAAGACATTCATTATTTTCCCTTGTAATGATATCATATCATTCAATGTAAAACAAATTGAAATTTAATATTCAAAATGATTTTTTTTATTAATTTAATTAATTATCAATTAAATTAATTATTAATTGAATTAATTATTAATTAAATTAATTATCAATTAAATTAATTATTAATTAAATTAATTATCAATTAAATTAATTATCAATTAATTATCAATTAAATTAATTTCAATTAATTATCAATTAAATTAATTATCAATTAAATTAATTATTAATTTAATTAATTATTAATTTAATTAATTATCAATTAAATTAATTATCAATTAAATTAATTATCAATTAAATTAATTATCAATTAAATTAATTATCAATTAAATTAATTATTAATTAAATTAATAATTACGATAACTAATAAATCTCAATAGCTCCACAATTCGACACTGAACAATAATTATGTACATGATGATCAAACAATCATCATGGCCGTACACAACCCCAAATTCAGGGGGGGCAGTACATATTTAAAACAGCAAAAATAAAAAATAAAATTAGTACAGTTCTCAGTACTTTTTGGTATCTTTTTCGCCTTGCTGGGGGGGGGGGGGACATGGGGGGGGGGGGGACAAATGCCCCCCCCCCCCCCCTGCCCCTGTGCTGTGTACGGCTGTGTACGGCCATGAACATCTAATTAAAGTCTTACCATGTTGTTTTTTCACTAAATAACATATAGTCTCTCGCACACCGGAGGATATCATATTGGAAGTAAAAGATAGGAATATGGAGCAGTTGGTCTTGGGTCTTCCATTTGGAAGAAGATCAACTTCAGGATTTTCAGTGTTCTTTTCATACTGTTCTTTCCTTTTAGCAATCTGTAACAATTGACACTGACAATTAGCGGCTCTGGGGGAAGGGAGAGGAGAGGGGGAGGAGAGAGGAGGGGAGGGAAGGGGGATTGGGGAAAGAAAGGACTGCTAATATAAATAATTAATACATGTAGCTGAGACTAAAGAGGCACCATTTACATATAAAAATGCATGTACATGTATGCCAGGTTTTGGAGTATTTATTTTAAGTGAATTTTAAACTCTAAGCCGATATAAATGGATCCATTTACGACCTAGCAGTTGCCATGGCTTAGCTTAAAGTCACTATAGCAATCCTTCATAAGATATTATAATATAAACATTGGTATATAAACATCCTAATTATGAACGCGTGATTTTATATTGCTTGCTAGGCGTGCACCATTTTGTATGGTATATGGTACACGCCTACATGTAGCTAACAATCAAATTGCAAACTTTCTATGGTGCACGGCTGTGAGCTTAGGTTCAAACTGAATAGCTAAAACAATCTTAAAATCAAATGTTTCCTCGACTTTGTTGTTGAAAACATTGCGATACACCGAAACTATGGATTTTTGATAAAAAAGAACAATGGTGAACCGAAAATGGCAAGAAAGGATTCTGTTGTGTTTTTGAATAAAATTTTAGTTGAAGTGTGCACGTTAGCTGCACGCTGGAATGTCATATTATCTAATTTACATAAACTCATGTTGAATATTAATTTAAACTCGAACATTTACAACAACTTCTGAATGTTGGTCTTTTTCAGTGAAATAATGTTCGACTTTTTATATTTATTTATAAAATAAATAGAAGATGGCTTTCTATGTTCTATACAAAAATGATGCACTTCTTGAGCTCTTGAAATGCAGCTGAATGCACTCGCTATATATCACTCATGCATGATGCTAGCATTTCAAGAGCTCAGGCATGCATCACTTTTGTGGAGGTTTCTTGGTGTTGCAGAACACCAGAGGACGTAATATAGACAATGAACACAAAGAACGAGAAGAATGAACTTGAACCAAAACAATTAATACCCTGCATACAAAGAAACCTAACCAAGAATACAATGCAGACTGTAGCACCAAGAAACACCCACTTTTGTATAGAACATGCAATTAGAAAGCCATCTTCTATTAATTTGTTAACTACGAACACTTGGCAAAATGGAATATTTGTTTTAATTACTGAGTTCTATAAAGGGTATATTACAGGCCCTACTTCTCCTTTCTCTCCCCGGCCTGTGACCCTCCCCTCCCCCACATTGGATTTCAATATATGCTGGTATTCCATGAATCTCATTGTCTCTCTCAAATGGGTGTCAAACAAAGAACTTGTAATTCAGCTGATAAACATTCCAGACGATGCTAGTAATGACATATCTATAGTGTATATATACTGAAATTATACACTTGCATACATGTAAGTATAAAACGTGTTTGCAGTCCAATATCAAAACACTATTTAATATTAGTGGTGTTGTCACGTTGAGCGATTTTTACCAAGGTAGAAAACTACAGGTTAACGACCGTACATTTAGTACCGCTCAACAAACAAATAGATGTAAGCTTTAACACTAACAGTAAGTTATGTAAGTTATACAGCATTGTATTAAAGCTTACATGTAACTTAATAATATATTAAGGTTGTATAAAGCTTACATCTACATTTATTTACTGACCATTTTATTGATCTCTTCCACTGCCTTCCCAAAGTTCATGGCTTGAAAGCCTGTACTTCTATAGCTGTTCAGTAGAGCATGGTAGTCAACACCTTCACTGAAATCATAGCCTTTCACAGGCACAGAGTTGTCAGGCATTGGATCACTCTTCTGCAGAACAGCCTCCACGGCTATTAATGGTGGTTGTGATTTCGATGCCATTGGAAAAGCGAAATCTGTTATGCACACCTGATATACTGAAACTGATCACACTAACACAACAATACATCGGGCTTAAATGATGACTGTTAATTACAAAATCCTGAGTATAACTATAAGCTGACTCCTTGCGTGACAGTTGCGTGACAGTGGTCCCCAGTTCATTTCTTTGTACGGGGACGAGGGGGACTGGTTTGAGTATCCAAAATGGCGGCTCTTAGTCTTGCTGTCAGGTTTTTGAGGGAAATCGCGAAAAGTAATAAACAAAAACAAGTTACTTTGATAAATACAGGTAATTGAAAGGGAGTGTTAATCGTATTATAATGTATTTCAAAACCTATCGAAAAATCGCAGTGATTTTGTCATGAATTTCGGCTGTAAAGTGAATTTTTTGGATAAGTTACAATGTAGTTGTTTTTCAAAACCCAAAACTTATTGTACATTTACAGTTACGCGCCAGCCTTTGAGAAGCGTGAGCTTAGACACTGCATCGGCAGATTTTGAAGAAGAAGAAACAACACAAGACAACACAATGAAGATGAGCAGTGAGAGTTTCAAACTGTATCCCAACCACGTCCCCACAACATCATTGCAAAAGGCATTGCTTGCAGTAGGGTCAGCATTTATGGGCCTATATGACCCTACACGTCAAGGTATTAAATACTCTTCTTTACAGCCGGTTTTTCGCAGGGGGGGTACTCAGGGGTATCAGTGACGGGGAGGTGCGAATGAGGCCAAACTTTTTAACCCCCAAAAAAGTCCATTACGCAAAAACAAGACCCCAAAAAAGTCCAACGGCCCACAACGTAACCCCCCAAAAGTCCATTTTTTCTCCACATAAAATCAAGAACGGTAGGATATCATTTTTATCAACCCCCAAAAAGTCCTTGCCAAAATCTTTATATCAAAAAAAATCCACCAGAAAATTGCTAACCCAAAAAAAAGTCCCAAGCAGCGAATTTCAAACCCCAAAAAGATCTTCGTCACACAATGCGCTAGTCTCCTTTGTTGCCGTCAGGGATTTTGTCACTGGGGAAATTTCATGTGATGAAATCCCTGACGGCTCCCAACTAACAATGCGCCAGCTGACTCTAGCAATCAGTCACTGACCCAAGCACGTGAGCATTCCATTCCATAAATTAGCCAATAAGATTTGATTAGAAAATGTGTTTATAGTTTCAGTTCTTTGCTGTTCAATGTTGCATCCTCGGGAACCCAGGGGTATATTCTGTTGCTTAATTGTTCCTTGTTCCCAGAAGAAATATCCCTTATGAAGTCTGTCAGAACTTTACATGTACCTCGTTTCTAATTGGTCAACCTTTCTTAGGTTGACCAATCACTATCAAGTATATTCTGCTTTGTTGGACAGCGGCCATTATTGAATTTTGACTTCCGGCACAAGTTCCAATGGCAAGGTCTTCGTGTAGCGCTGCACAAATTGTCCTGGCTATTGCTTTTTATGTAAACACAATACATAAAACAACAATAGAACAATAGCCAGGACTTTTGTGCAGCTACACGAAGACCTGACCAGTCCAACAGACTTCATTCGACCCAGGGGTATTTCTTCTGGAAATGAGAAACGAGTGACGGAATACATGTATACCCCTGGGTTCCGGCCGAGGATGATCACTGTTGATGTTTCCCTGTAATATTTATTGTTTTCTATACATGTACATGTACATGTAGATATGATTGCAGCTCTAGGAGAAACCACAGGGTACCCAGCATTGAAGTGGATGCACTCCAAAATGGTTAATGACCCTGTTGGCCAGGAAATACTAAGGTAATATTACTGAACAAAATTATACAAAACCTGTATAGCTGAGATTTGAATACCGTATTTCCTTGATTAAGCAGACCCACCCTTGATTAATATAAGCAACCCCCTTGCCCACAAAATTTGAAATAATTGCCCCCTCTCGATTAAGCGCCCACACCCCTCCCCCAAGAAATATGGTACAGTAAGAGATTACAGAATATGGCATACAACTTGCATTTTATTACAAAGTTACGGCATGTTCCTTTAGTACTGTATTAAAGCTACTGTATGTTTCTGAGTTCAAATCATGTTTATATATTAAGCGCTCCCCCCCCCCCCCCCCCCTCGATTAAGTGCTCTCCCTTGTTTAAGCGCCCCCTTGGACACAAAATTTGTCCTCCGCTACGCATCAGGCTACACACTGTACCTCTCGACAGGCTAAATCTCTTGGGTTCCCTGTGGTTGTTTTTACACAGGAAGCCCAAATATTATTGATGAAATTATACCCAATCACCCATGCACCTACTTTTATGCGTGTACTGTAGTCACTGTGTGACATTATTTCCATTTGTTTTATAAATGACTGCAATTTTACTTTGTGCTTAGACTACAGCCAAGAATTACTGGGGCTACCGCTCCAATAGAGGAACTCCGAAAATTACCTGATGGTACATTAGGGAGAGAATATGCAAGATTTATGACAAACAACGTAGGTATAATTGTACAGTTGAACCATGCCATATAGACCCACCTGTTCTTCTAAGAGCTTGCCATGGTGTTTTGCACATGCAAAAAGTGCACATTGCCTATTTGCATGATTAGTCCAGTCAATCTGTAATATTTTTTAGGTAAACCTCAAACAAATTGCAACAGAATGTTTTTCACTTTCAAACGTTTTAGGAAGATCATGTTAGCAACATACTAAAAGTCCCAAAAAATCCCTTTGGTGGAACTTGGTGAAATCGTACCTTCAAGTTTTGAACTTTTACCACAGGGAGCCCAAGCAGTGCACAATTAAAATTTAATACAATTAATGCATTTGAAAGATAGTTTGTCGTCTCTTTGATGTTTAGGTATCCATAAATGCCGAGTTATATAACAATATTTAAGATCTCTACGAAATAAGCAATTGAAACGTTGTTTTTATCACTTAATCTGTTGCCACAGGAAGCCCAAGTAAAGTTTTTGTTGTTTAGTAATAAACAACAAAACAACTATCGTTGTTGTAATTCTTGTGGTATACTGGTCTATGCATAACATTTCCTGCTTAAATTAGCTCACATTTACCCCAAGAAAACTATGGTTCCTAAAGGTTATTATATATAGTGCACTTTGGGACCACTGGCTTCCCTCGTGCATGGCTAAGAACGCCTAGCTCTTTTGAACAGTTCTACATTCTCTGCAAGTATTGATGACAAACTAAATACATTTGTCTAGCTTCTCTATGATTGTGCTTCTAACTATTCAGATATTATTACTAACAGATCGATGTTTTGTTTTGAGGTAAGTTTATTGACAGGTTCAAGTAATCAGTCTGCTTTATAAAACTGAGTTTGCAAAATCACTAACAATTTTGAATCTTTCTTAAGATATCAATCGACACCATTATTTTTCTTTTATTGACTTAACTTTCACTTATATTTATTTTAAAAGAGACACCGTGATAAGATCTTGTAATAGAACAAGTCCTTATGCGAAGTGTTAAGTGAGGAATCATGACGGAAACACAGCGTCTGGTTTGGCTTCTGTCCATGCCTGCATAAGCAGAAGTGAACAATGCCATGCAGAATCTGACAGATGTGAAGTATCACACAAGTGAGCAACACAATGATGCAAGCAAAGCAAGAACGTGACTTTAATGATTCAAATAAACTCCTTGATTTTCTTGCATCGAAGAATCCATTTAGCTGTGATCCAACTCTGCGCAGTATTGTGACTGGTGTCGTAGCAGACAATGCAGTGAATGTTCACAAGTCCAAAGAGGTGGGGAACAAGATATTGAGTTTCATGGTCGGTAAGAACGCATATGAATACTCATTTAAGAAGAAAGACCAGGCAGTAACACTTGGTTCAAAGACCGTGAGAATCAATGATGATACTGCATGTGCAAGTGGACCCGCAGTTGTTATTCCAAAGATTGAGTGTGATAGCTACTGGGGGAAGATATGAAGATCCACGATCATCGTTTAGATATGGAATGTGCAGTTTTCCATCATCACTCTTTGATTCCTCAGGTCTTCCGAGGCAGGCCAACAAACCTGCGTTAGCTGATGCAATATGGGGACTTGTGAAGAATGACGAGACAAGGATTACAGGATTACAAGGATTACCTTGGCCACGTGGACTTACCTATGATGATATCTTTACGTTGTATGTTGAATACGTAACCCGCAGGTATGGAAAGGCCACCATTATGTTTTTGCTGGTTATGAGGATGGACCTTCGATAAAGGACGCAATTCATCAAAGAAGGACAGGACCATGCCCTGGACCAGCAGTGAACTTTGCAAGTGATATGGTGGTCAAACCAAGGAAACAAGCAGAAGTTTATAAACATCCCACAAGTGACAGGTTTGAGATGGCGGGATGTACAACCAACCATGCATCTGGAGATGCTGATCTACTGATCATGCATAAACCGCCATAAACTCCGCCAGGAGCTATACCACAGTACTTGTCGGCGACGACACTGATCTCTTAGTTCTACTTTATTCTCTTCCATGCAGACATGACCAGGAATTACATCTTTTTCAAACCTGAGCCAAAGCAACATACAAAGAGTACGAGAGTGTGGAATATCAAGAAAACTAAGTCAATTTTGGGGATAAATGTATATATACAAACATTTTGTTTGTTCACGCAATTCTTGGCTGTGACACAACTTCTAGTCTTCATGGAATCGGAAAAGGAGCAGCTCTAAAGAAGATACAATCGAATGCGCATTTCCTTGAACAGGCTAAGATCTTCAGTCATCAAGCAGCAAAGAAGGAGGATGTAGTCAGAGCTGGAGAAAAAGCTCTTCTGTATTTGTACAATGGAATGCCGGCGGAAGAAAGCCTTGACTCCCTGAGATATAGCCGTTACTGTCAGAAAGTAGCTACAGGGAACACATGCGTACAGCCCGAGTCTCCTACCAACTTCAGCAGCAGCTTCATTTCACAGTCAACGTGTTTAATTTCAAATACAGCAGTGGAAGGGAGATGTATCATATTGAAGCCAGAGGATTGGGGATGGAAGGAAACTGACGGGAAGCTGCTTCCAATACAAACTGATCTGCCACCAGCTCACAACTCACTGCTTCAGGTCATATGCTGCAACTGTAAGTCAGACTGTAGCACAAGCAGATGCACCTGCAAGCGCCATGGATTAGACTGTGCAGTTATGTGTGGCACATGCAAAGGTCAGGATTGTGCAAACTGTACTGAGCCAGACCTAGATGTAGACTCAGATGCTGAAAATGACATCTTGTGATTTCTTATGTATGTTACTAATATATACATTTTTTCTTGACTCATATTTATTGGAATTTTAATTAATGTTATCATATGCAGTATCAATAACTTCACTAACTATGCTTAATATACACTGCACTTGTACAATGTAGTTAAAGCTCAGGTTTTCACACTTGAATGGCAAATAGCACAAATTGTAATGTTGGGCTTCCTGTGTTAAGAAAATAAGAATTGAGATGATAAAACATTATTTACAGCATAGATTCAAATGTTTGTTAAACATTTAAGTAATTGCAACTCTATAGGGTGCAATGGAAAGAAAATAAATCGGTTGAACTGCTTTTTTAGTGAAAAAATATGTTTTACACTGCTTGGGCTCCCTGTGGTAAAAGTTCAAAACTTGAAGGTGCGATTTCACCAAGTTCCACCAAAGGGATTTTTTGGGACTTTTAGTATGTTGCTAACATGACCTTCCTAAAAAGCTTGAAAGTGAAAAACATTCTGTTGCAATTTGTTTGAGGTCAAACCACAGATTGACTGGACTAGATGATGCCAGTACAAAAATGTAGATGCATGAAATTGTTTAGTGTTTTCATTCTTCACAAGTCACTCAGAATTTTCATAATTTGATAAATGTTTTATACATTGTACAATATGTATTCTTATTGGACTTTCTCTGATTTGTAGAACATATCTGCAGACACAAGAACTCCTGTGAGTAACATCACTTGTGCAAGCTAGGGGTGTCGAATGGTCAAGGCAAGACTTTTCGAGACTCCGAGACAAGGCATATTTTTACGAGCATGAGATGCTTGTTCACCAATTTCCTTTGTTTTCAAAATTCGAGACTCTGAGATGGCTTTTTGCGAAGAAACGAGACTTCGAGACCCACAACATTTGACCACAGTTTTGTGACTTTTTGCTGCGGCCATTCGACACCCCTCAGAGCATAGGCAATATGTTTAATTTTTACATGTATATGGGGTCCTATAGACTCCTTTTTAGATTGCATGTCGTTATGGCTATATATTATATTAATATAATTTTCTTTTCTTTCCAATTCCTTGTTCAAACCATTAAATCACTAATAAACCACCACATCATTCATATAGGGCATCTGATAGAGTGCAGAAAAAAGTCAGATAGTGCGGGAGAGAGTGTCAGCATGTACATGTACAATGTACATTTAATTACATAATATATAGACAATACCACACACCAGTTTGGGGGGTTTGAAGGGCTTTATTAGTCGGGCTTCCTGTGGAAGGAGCCCGACTCTAGAAATGCAGAGCGTTCTTCTTCGTCGACCCCAAAAAGCATATTGGGTTCTACAGCGCATGCACCTAGACATGAAGTCTGGCCAAGAAAGATTACAAAGCACAAACCAATCAGGGAAAGCACCGGAGGTCAAGGGGCCAAAATATAAGTCTTTTCTCATCTAAATCAAAATTTAGATTGAAACAGGACGCTCTAGTAGCGTGAAGTCGGGCTATTAACGTTTTTACTGATATACTGTAAAGTTCGCAGTACTGAAATTGCAAGGAAAGCATGTTCTATCGAGCTCGAGTCATGCAACGACGAGCAACCAAAAACTGTTTCAATCGCACTGAAAATCGCACTATAGGATATCTATATTTAGTTCAAATAGGTTACATTTCATTTAGAAGCCCGACTTCACGCTAGAAGAGCGTCTAGTTAGCCTAAGACCGCACATCGGCCAACTACTTTGTAAGCTCCCTGGGAGGGAGGGTGGGTATAGAGAACTGTTACTGCGGCGCGACGTTGCGCCAGTGTACGAAGGCACCAGTGTAGGCACTAGTAACTCTATCCGGGTTAGACCTACGTCAGATCTAGCTAGCTAATAATTAAATACGAATAAAGTGAACATTATTCAATTCGTAAACTATACATTCAATAAACATTCATTTACCTAAAATAATATTCATTTCCAGGTGAAGTTTGTTGATGACACAGAACTAGCTTATGTAATACAAAGATACAGAGATGTTCATGATTTTATGCACGTACTCAGTGGCATCCCAACTGTAAGGTATTGATTCCTACAACATACATAAATTATTATTATTACATACTGTACATGTATATGACATCGTAGATTTTGTGTTCAAGCTTTATAAAACTCCCTATTGTGTGATTATAGTGTTGCAGGAGAAATAGCAGTCAAGTGGTTTGAGATGGTTCACACAGGACTTCCAATGTGTGCCCTGGCTTCCTTCTTTGGTCCTTTGAATCTCAATGTCACAGCCCAGTAAGTCAGTTATTTGACCATGATTCAGTTCCCACTTTGACAGTTTAGGTTGATTTTTAACCAAATTTCTTGTATTTTTTTAAATCTTTGAGCACACCACAGGAAGCCCAAAATCTGAAGACAGAATCAGGTTATTGGAATCACTCTAACTTTAGTGAAATGCTATTGTTGGTTCTAGGCAAAGGCAAGACCTGCTTCTCCATTACATCCCATGGGCAGTCTCTGCAGGGTTGAAGGCAAACTTTATTCTAAATGTATTTTTTGAGAGACGTTTCGAGGAACCGCTCGACACTATACGAGAAGAACTTAATCTTAGCAAAGCTCCCAAAATAGAAGGATAGTGACTCATTGTCATATCTATAACAAAGCTTATACAATCCTCAATCACTGAAGCTATAAATGTACAACTGCATGAGTATAGAGATAATATGGCATAGAGTATACAGATACATACTGTAAATATATGGTGTAGAGTATACACATACGCAATTAGTTTCCATGTTTGACGTCACATTTACAATTCTAGATCGATTCAAAAGAATAAATCTCACGTCAAGTGGAAGTGCGGAAAATCAGATTTCAGGTACAGAGTATACAGGATTTCCCAGAATTCCTTTTGCCAGGCCATACATGTAGCTTTCATGACCTTCACCATGACAACGATTGTGCAATAGGTATTTTTACAACACTTGAGGGTAATCTCGCAATCTGATTGGCTGGTTTGCCATTGTCAATAAGAGTACAGACACACAGTCATTATGGCTGCAATTATGTCACGACTTGTCACACAATCTTTTCCTATCCTATAATATTCGGTATTTGAAGCCTTTCCCACTTTGACAGGTCAAATTGTTGTAAAAAAACAAATTGCAGATGGTTTTTCGTTGTCTTATTGACACACACTTGATGTCACAAAATGTCCAAAACTTTGCAGTGAAACACTTGAGTTGAACATTTTACGAAGTCAAGTGTGTGTCAATAAGAGTACAGACAACTCCAAACCATATGCAATTTGTTAAATATACACCGGTACATGTACACATCAGTATATTAACAATATACTGTAAGTAAAGCCTATTTTAAAGAATGTTGAAATAAAGTGATACAATCATGATTTGAATTTGATTAGAAAGCAACCTACATTTGTAGATAGATAGACACCTTTATTTAAACACAAATAAACCAGCAGGGTAGTCCAGTCAGTGGCTAGCAGCCTCTGATATCAAAAGGAGCCCTGCGACACATATACAATACCTTACCCATAGGCAGCCCAACCATTGCTTTTGAGGCTACTAAATAATCAAGTAAAATGAAAATGATATTTGCATCTTTTTTATGGGTTTCCTGTGGTAGAGAGCGTGCGAGCAATACGTATGTCGGGCTCCCTGTGCTGAGTAACATCCTATGTTGGAATCCCTGTGTGTGTTCTGCAAGAAGCGCCCGCAGCAATGTACATAGTGTAGTTTCAATATACACATGTACATGTAAGTACTGCGCGATGTGTGGAACGCACACAGAGAATCCAACATAATACGTATTGCACATGCATGCTCTACCACAGGAAACCCATCAAAAAAGACGCAAATATATCATTTGACTTGATTATTTAGTAGCCTCAAAAACAATGGTTGGGCTGCCTATGGTAATACTCCAGTTTTACATTGTTTAGAGATGACTGCTGTCCTTGACAAAAGACACATTTACTACAGTGTTAGCCTTGATTCAAAGCAAAGTCCATGCAATACTCCAGTTTCGCGTTGTTTGGAGATGACCGCTGTTCTTGACAAAAGACGCATTTACTACAGTGTTAGTCTGTGCAATTCAAAAATGTTTTTATTGTTTTATGTCAACATGTTTTCGTGTTCTTGTTGATATTTGTGAACAATTTACACTGACTCGAGGCTAAGCCTGTACAAATGCGTCTGATGTCAATAAGTACAGCGGTTTTACAACGGGATCTGTGAACGCGAAAAGGGACTATTGAATTTTTTTTGGTGATATTTGTGAATAATTTACACTGACTCGAGGCTAACCCTGTACAAATGCATCTCGTCAATAAGTCCAGCGGTTTTAAAATGGGATCTGTGAGTGCGAAAAGGGACTATTATTAGCGAACTTTAGATACGAGTACGAGTTTTTCAAATTGGCCCAGTGCTCGTGCTCAATAACATTGTAGTCGATTTTTGTTGTTTACAATCTAAAGTTTGAATCTGCGCGACCACGAAATGCTAGTGCCAGACTTTGCGCGCTCAAAACTCGTACTGGTACTCGAATCTAAAGGTCTCTATTATTATAGTGGTGGAGTAGACTTAGTAGTAATAACAATAATTATAATAATCCTTTTCAATCAGCCTTTTTTTAAGAGGAGAATGTTGTATTGTGACTATATTATTTCACTGACAACATACACGTACACACCATTGACACTAATGTTTCAAAGTATTCTACTGTCTAATCCCTTCTTAGAGGAAAATGTTCCTCCTTGACGCCGGTTTTTTAGATATAACATTGATAACCAAAGCATCGCCAGTGTAAATATCTCTTTCACATGCAGCAGAGAAGACGTCTTTGACAAGAGAGACAGCTTTTTCTTGGGTCAACGGCACAGGCTCAACTCCTTGATTCTTGAAACCAATCTAATTACAACAAATATAGTGTTATCTGGTGCATAGATTTACTGTGTATTAGACTGTGAACAGTTCGTCCTTTTCCCTCCAGAATCAGTCGTGCAGAGTTTCTCGCCCTCATTATCTGCGCGTTCGGGTCTACTGAACCTCGGCGCGACTGATGTTCTGGAGAGAAAAGGATGGACTGTTCACATTCTAAGATTTAATGGAGGTTCCTTTGGGCTGGCAGACAACATCTTAGTATTAAATAATAGGCAATTGAAGGGTTCCATGCAAAAAACAATGCAAGTGATCTCTGATCAAAATGAATTATCCTCTAGGCTTTATTCTTTATAAAGGAGAATTTGGCTTTTAATTACATCATGAAGGAACCATGCTTCAATTTTAAACATACATTTGTACATCTTCAATTTATTTGAGTGCTATTAATAATTATATAATAGAATGTTCAGAGCTAATCCAGCACTTGTCAGCAGTTATATTTATTATAAATGAATAATTTAACCAACACAAAGAAAGGATACAATTTCGAGTATAGGTTTGGAAAAACCTTGTATACAAAGAAAGAAAGAACAGAAATTATAGAGAGAGGAAGGAAGAAAGAAGGAGAAAAGAGATAGAACAGTCTAAGACAGAAAACAGGAAAAAAAAGCTTTTAAAAGCTTTAAAAAAATCTACCATGGCGACGTCAAACGGAAGTGTACATTGTAAATAACCTCTGTTCTGACAGAGTTTCGTACGTTAGAGATTTAGTCCAAGCCTAAGCCTGTGAGGTTACTTCATCCACAGGGAATACCAACTATGAAGGTATAAAACTCTGAACAGAAGTTATTTACACTTCCGGTTGATGTCGCCTTCATAGATTTTGCAAAGCTTACACTCCCTAATGAGAACAAAGAGCTACCAAGAAAATAAAACCTTGCGACTATAACACACCTGATTATCCAGCAATGGCTGTAGAAGAGCTGATGCTGTACCACCAGCACGGTATGCTTCTCTTTCATAAGATCCAACAGGATCAAAGCTAAAGACACAACCCTTTCCTGACAGAATATCAAAGCACATAATGGAGTCAGTGTAACTGCTAGAAAATAGATTGTGTAATTCTGAATATTAATAGTTGTATGTTATTCTTTAACAAGACGCTCAATGAGCGTTCACTCGGGCATTGTGAAAAGGAAAATGTCAGTTGTTCGAGGAAGTACTTGAAAATGAATGCCAGTTGGTTGAAGAACAAGGACAATGTCAGCTGCGCGAGGAGAGACCTGACAATGACTGACAGTTGCGTGACGAGGGAGACTATGTATATACATGTATGTGTCGAGTTCATTTGATTTGCCTTTGAGTTCATCTCAAGCATGTTAAGGCCTGGGTTTTGGGTAAAACACTCAAATTTGCCTTAATTGCGTTTGGAACAGAAAAACAAAACGATTTTCGGCTACATAATATATCTCATGAACCTTAACATTTTGGTACGTATTTCAAAATAAGGGATGGGTCACGTGACCTGTTACGTCACAAATCACGTTTTTCAATATGGGGAGACGGAGACAAAAGGTACCAAAGTTATTTTTGTGTTTTTACCTTTGCTTTAATGTCCTTATTATGAATCTGCCTTAACACCTGGACCATCATTCATTTTAAAGGAGATATTATGTAAAATAGGTCACGTGACTAGATTTTTTCTATTACGTAGTTAAATATCTCCTTAAATGAGAATGATGGTACAGGTGTTAAGGCAGATCCATAATAAGGACATTAAAACAAAGGTAAAAACACAAAAATAACTTTGATACCTTCTGTCTCCATCTCCCCAAATTGAAAAACGTGATTTGTGACGTAACAGGTCACGTGACCCATCCCTTATTTTGAAATTCGTACCAAAATGTTAAGTTTCATGAGATATATTATGTAGCCGATAATCGTTTTGTTTTTCTATTCCCAACACAATTAAGGCAAATTTAACGTTTTAGGGGAATTCTTTAAAATCCCAGGCCTTAACATGCTTGAGATTTGATTACCTTTTGACTTTGAGTTCAATTGATTTGATTTTGATGAGTTTGTGTAAAGGCCCCCTCTCTAGCTTCAGATCCCGAAACGTCGAGTTTGGAATCGAGTTCGGGTTCGAGTTACGGTTCGAACGTCGAATAAAACAAGGACATCTTCTTCAATACAATATAATTTCTCTGACGTCATGACAATCAGTGACAGTTGAGTGACGAGGGAGACTATTAGTCCGGTGAGTACGAACATGATACGTCTTGAGGTTGCATAGGTCAGATGGTTCCGATAACGGCCTCGCGTTTGTTTAAAAAAATATATATTTTAAGCGAGCTTCTAGTCCTTTTACCACTTCTAGTCATTGAACGATGAACTAGAATCCTGACCTTTTAATAGCTTGAAGATCTACAGCTGCTTTCAAAACTAAGATTCATAATCTACTTGAGTCCTGTTTCTCCTTTATCTTTTCAAATCTGCGGAGTAATCTTGAAACTCCGGATACGATTAAATACGTCGCATACTCGTCATTTTGAAGCCGAACAAAACTACTACTACTACTACTACCGAAATCCGCATTTTCTAACTCGGGCGGCCTGCGGCCTGGGCCCGAGTAATTAAGTTTTCCAAAACAACCCTCCATGAGTTGTGTGTCAGAGAAAGGGTAATAGTGTAGAATAACAATATACCAAAGTGTCCCTCCATGAGTTGTGTGTCAGAGAAAGGGTAATAGTGTAGAATAACATACCAAAGTGTCCCTCCATGAGTTGTGTGTCAGAGAAAGGGTAATAGTGTAGAATAACATACCAAAGTGTCCCTCCATGAGTTGTGTGTCAGAGAAAGGGTAATAGTGTAGAATAACATACCAAAGTGTCCCTCCATGAGTTGTGTGTCAGAGAAAGGGTAATAGTGTAGAATAACATACCAAAGTGTCCCTCCATGAGTTGTGTGTCAGAGAAAGGGTAATAGTGTAGAATAACATACCAAATCACTTGTCGGTCGACTGTCGGACGTTTTCGACCATTTGTTGGTCGTTTGTTGACCGACAAACCACCGACAAATGGTCGACTGTCGGCGCAATAATTGTCGACCAACTGTTGATCGACAGAAGAGAAGGACAGACACCTGCAGTCCCTATTGCAATCTGTTGTCAAAATGATTTTAGGACGAGAATAAAAGCAAAAGGCAGCTCTGGGAGCCAGAGTACTTGTACATTGTACTCTTGCTTGCTTTTTCATCACTTCCGTCATTGGTGCTTTTGACAAGTTCCCTGTTTTTCATTAAAGATTCCCTCTCTACCTTCAGTATCTAGACCAGCAAGTATGTTGTATGTGTAGTAAGGAAAGAATCGTCTGTAGTATAACATAGTGGAGAGCATCTGAGCAATGGCTGGACAACTGAAAACAATAGATAAAACAAACATTTGAAAACAATGAATGCGGCTAAACGGCAAGTGAAGGGCTCCCTGCAAGAATGGAGTAAGTGACAAGTGATCAAAATCTAAATTCTCCTTTTAGACCTTTGAATTTCAGAGGAGAATTTGGGTTTTGATCAGAAGTCACTTACATGAACTCCGTTCTTGCAGGGAGCCCTTCAATTCAAAACAGAAAAGTGTGATCTGTCGGAGTTCTTGGTACATGTAGATTGACTTGTAACATGTACATCTATCTGTCCTGTCTATAGAATTGCTTTTGTGTACACTTCAACAACTGAAGAATGTTGCCAATACACAGACAGACAGAATTGTTTATTTTGACACGGTACTACAGTCACCAAGAACCTTAAGTCTTACATTACCTCATTTTCTTTCCATGCTCATGTTCATACATCTGAAAGAAGAAAAGCCATCAATCAAATCTCCACTGCATGTGCTCTGTTATGACAATGGGTTACTGTTGATCATGAAATGCTTTAATACATTCCAGACGTGTTTGGTCTGCAACTCATGGACTAGACATCTTACATGTATGAACACCTGAATCCAATGCGGATGGAACTGGATTTTGAACAAGATACAGTACTACACAGCTGAATGCAGTACAGCACAGCTTCAGAGTTTTTTATTTCTTTTATAAGTTTTCAATTTTGTTCGTTGCTCTATACATGTACATGTACATGTACATAATGTGAGTACCTGTAGTCTTGCATTGATATGTTTGGTCAAGGTTAGACAGTCACCATGGAAACCTGAACATCCAAGTACTGTAGACTGTGTCCTACAAAATATAGTTAGTGAAAATGGTGAGCCTGCAATGTACTTCAGCAGCAAGTGACGTAAAATGAAAGTTTTCAGTGAGTGATCCCAAAAGTGTCCCAATGTCAACCCTACAGACTGTGTTATAAGTTAGAAAGGAAGAAAGAGAGAAAGGAAGAAAGAGAGAAAGGAAGAAAGAAGAGAGAAAGAGAAAGAAAGAGAAAAGAAGAAAGAAAGAAAGAGAGAAAGAAGAAGAAAGAAGAAAGAAAGAGAGAAAAGAAGAAAGAGAAAGGAAGAAAGAGAGAAAGGAAGAAAGAGAGAAAGGAAGAAAGAGAGAAAAGAAAGAGAGAAAGGAAGAAAGAGAGAAAGGAAGAAAGAGAGAAAGGAAGAAAGAGAGAAAGGAGAAAGAAGAAAGAGAAAAAGGAAGAAAAGAGAAAGAGAAAGGAAGAAGAAAGAGAGAAAGAAAGAAAGAAAGAGAGAAAGAGAGAAAGAAAGAGAGAAAAAGAAGAAAGGAAGAAAGAAGAAAGAGAGAAAGGAAGAAAGAGAGAAAGGAAGAAAGAGAGAAAGGAAGAAAGAGAGAAAGGAAGAAAGAGAGAAAGGAAGAAAGAGAGAAAGGAAGAAAGAGAGAAAGGAAGAAAGAGAGAAAGAAAGAAAAAGAAAGAAGAAAGAAGAAAGAGAAAGAAGAAAAAGAAAGAAAAGAAAGAGAGAAAGGAAGAAAGAGAGAAAGGAAGAAAGAAAGAGAAAGAGAAAAAGAAGAAAGAAGAAAGAGAGAAAGGAAGAAAGAGAGAAAGGAAGAAAGAGAGAAAAAGGAAGAAAGAAAGAGAAAGGAAGAGAAGAAAGAAAGAGAGAAAAGAAAGGAAGAAAGAGAGAAAGGAAGAAAGAGAGAGAGAAAGAAAGAAGAAAGAGAGAAAGAAGAAAGAA
Source organism: Actinostola sp. cb2023 (assembly GCA_033675265.1). Taxonomy (NCBI): domain Eukaryota; kingdom Metazoa; phylum Cnidaria; class Anthozoa; order Actiniaria; family Actinostolidae; genus Actinostola; species Actinostola sp. cb2023. The sequence goes on from JAUJYZ010000311.1 coordinate 85,590, forward strand.
AGAAAGGAAGAAAGAGAAAGAAGAAAGAAAGAGAGAAAGGAAAAAGAAAAGAAAGAAAGAAAGAAAGAAAAAGAAGAAGAAAGAGAGAAAGGAAGAAAGAGAGAAAGGAAGAAAGAGAGAAAGGAAGAAAGAGAGAAAGGAAGAAAGAGAGAAAGGAAGAAAGAGAGAAAGGAAGAAAGAGAGAAAGGAAGAAAGAGAGAAAGAAAGAAAGAGAGAAAGAGAGAAAGAAGAAAAAGAAGAAAGAGAGAAAAAGAAAGAAAGAGAGAAAGAAAGAAGAAAGAAGAAAGAAAAAGAAAGAAAGAAAGAGAGAAAAGAAAGAAAGAAAGAAAGAAAGAAAGAAAGAAAGAAAGAAAGAAAGAAAGAAAGAAAGAAAGAAAAAGAAAGAAAGAAAGAAAGAAAGAAAGAAAGGGAGAAAAAAGAAGAGAGAACAGTGCTCAGTATTTGACATGCAGCAATCAAAAGGGGCGAACAGACAGATGACATCTGTATAGTATGCCCCTGCAAATGTCTGTGGGTACATTTATACCCAAGACGCAACCGCTGGCCAGCATTGTCTCGATTCCCTGCCTAAATTACATTGAGCCCACATAAAATGTAGAATCAAAGACACAATCAGAACACAACAAACAAGTTAGCAACTTCAAAAACCACAAAGCAACAATAATGTACTTACAAATTATATAACTTCGGGCTGTCTCTTGTGTGAATCTGAAAACCTTGGCTCAACCTCGTGTCTGATGCGATGACAGCAAAGTCTTCACCAGAAACAGCTAGAACAGTGCTACAGAAATCATTACAACTTATATGTGAGTGCATACAACTATAATAGAAAAATGAGAATCTAGAAATAAAATGAAACGAAAAAATGACAATGTTGCTGAGTCATTTGGATTTTGGTGTGAAATCAAAAATGTCGATTACAAAGCCCATTATTTTTACACTTACCCTCCATTAAAGGCATAAGGACTGAAGTAACGTTGCACTGGAGTCGTACCATAGTAAGATTCACAATCTGCACTCATCTTAATAACGATCTAAACTCTTTTCTCACTAAAAAAGATTTCCTTCAATTTTCAATATGGCGGACGTATCCCAGAATCCTTTGCGTGAATATCAACTGACCAGCAAGAAACGCAGGCTCATTTATATAGAAAGCCGCTGACCATAACCCGCCATTTTGAATTTTGATTTGTCGATTTGCAGCATGGTAAGGTTTTAGTTGTGTGTTATTTGACCTTTAAAACTTATTATTAATACTTATTGATGTATTTCTATCATTGCATTTAGTTGTTCTATTCGTTCTTCAAGTCTTTGGTTGGAAAAGAAGTTATTGTGGAGTTGAAAAATGACCTCAGGTTTGTTCTTTAAGCTTACTCTTTTAGTATTAAAAGCTTACTATAAAATGGTGCCCACTAAAACTTTGTCTATTAAAATTACAAGCTTTGTAATACAATGTAGTATTTATTGATGCCCAGATTGCTTTGTGTTTGTAGTGTTCATGGCACTCTAGATTCTGTAGATCAGGTAAGCCTAGAGCTGCTTTATGTAATTATGTACATGTACATGTTGATGGTAAGCTTATTAACTTGTCATATTTGATTGATAATTCTCTTTCCTGTAGTTTTTAAATCTAAAAATGACGGATATCGATGTCACAGATCCTGAAAAATATCCACACATGGTAAGACAAAGTACATGTAATAACAAAAACAAACCTACTAAATTTTAGAGCGATTCTACAAAAACGTAAAAAGTTATAGCGAATTGAAATCACAAACATTTGTATGGGAAATTGAGTTTTGGACTGACTAGCCTCGTTTCCATGCAATTGCTAGAATTCAAACGGTTATAACTTTACGGTGGTTTCATTTAAATTGATGGGCTTTTGGTGTATTACTAGACTATATTATGTATGATCTTGCAAAAAATGATATTACATTAAATACATTTCCTAAACTCGTAATTTTTCTCAGTTTATGCAAATTACTCGGCCATTATTGCATTCGACATTTACATTTGTAGGATAACTAATGCCACTGAAATGATTGGATTTTCTTCACACATTTCACCCTTTCTTTGTTTCAGCAATCTGTCAAAAACTGTTTTATCAGAGGTTCAGTGGTACGATACGTGCAACTGCCAGCAGAAGAAGTGGACACACAACTATTGCAAGACGCTACAAGAAAAGAGGCTGCACAGAGCAAGACTTAATGGCATTGTGCATGTATACAGCAAGTATTTAACAAAATAACAGAGGACGTCTACCTTGAACTTGTGCATAAAAGAAACCACAAACAGTTTATGTGAATGTAACGATGTGACATTAGCACAAGATATTCAATAACTGTCTGTCGTACATGAAACTTTTTCAACAACAGTTAAACTTACAATAAATATTAGTCTGCATAGCATGGAGCATGGGAAAAGTAAGGGGGAGAGGAGGAGGAGAGGAGAAGAGAATGGGGAGAGAGAGGAAGGAAGCTCCTCCCCCTCCCCTCTCTTTTCCCATCAGCCACTATGCTAGACTTGCTCCAAGTCTCGTTCGTTTCCCCCGCGAAGTAAACTGTTTGGGCTTCCTGTAGTGGAACTCCTTTCCACCAATGGAAGCCCAAGCAAACACAGGAAGCCCAAACAGCATACTTTGCGGGGGGGGGGGGGGGGGGGGGGGGAAAGGGGGGGGGGGGTTGGGCAGGGGGGGGGGGGGGGAACGAACGAGACTTGGAGCAAGTCTACCGCTATGCAGGCTACTTACAATGTAAGTCCAATGCACATGACATTCATTTTGGGTACAGTACTTCTAAGTTGTATTGCACACACACCAATCATTTTGGGCATGGCACTCCTATTTGTTGTCATGTAAACAGAACTGTGAACTTTTTGTTTGGCGAACTGTCGGTCAACTGTCGATGTATTATCGGCCGACTGCTGGTGGACAGTTGACCGACAATGGACCAACAGTCGGCCAACAAGTGATTTGGTACGCTATTCTATACTATTACCAGATGTTGAAATCACCATTAGACGGGCCTGATTACCTACAATGTACATGTATGAGGTATACTGGCCCACTGTAAAATGGGCCCACATCTCGATCCAATAATATTGTACCTGATAATGTGTTCTCCTGCTGATCAGGCTCAGAATTGTAAGAGTATCATTCCTATATTTAGAGGTGCTGTCCAAAAATGATCATAAAAAAATGGAACTCATTCTTGCTGTGTAAATACAGTTCTGTGCTCAAAATGATAATCTTGCATACAGTGTACCAACATTTAGAAGTCCTGTGCCCAAAATGAATGTTACATATACAATGGGACTATAGCATGTACTTGTAAATAAGTTAGATTTTAAGGACATTTTAAGTGATTATCCCTTCAATGTAATGATTAGTCAGAAATGGAAGAATTGCTCTAGTTTTTTTCAAAGTAAACGACCGTACAGTTGCTTGAACTAAATCAACCTAATCTCATCAATAAAGGATACAGTACATGTTGTGTTACAGAGGCTATTTGCCTAGTGATGGTGGAAGCCCAGCCAACAAAAGCTTTGCGTTTCTAAAGCAGTTTGATAATGTACTGAATAAATATGTAATGGATCTCACTAGTGCACGTTTGTTTTAAAGTATTGACAGTTATAAAATAACTATGATACAACGCATGCTCTGATTGGCCAAATGATGTGTATGCTGCATGCTTTCGAGAGCATGCATGTGCATGTATTCAAACATTTTTGTAACAAAATTGAAAGCTTGCCTTCAAATTATAATTGTATTTTATAAAAGAAATAGAAAACTTGTCCGTTGTGCTGTGCAGATTTATAGCACTTGGGGACTGATCAGAACTGTCACTCGAGACGTGTTGAGAAGCACACAGCTATACGTTGTGCTTCTCCGAACACTTCTCTTGTGTACTGATCAGTCTCTGTGCACACTTATTTTATTCTTCAGCAAAGAACCCCTACTTTTATTGTCGTTCCCAACAACCACATTTAATAGGTCCATGTGTTTTACTGACTCAAAGGCATATCCTCAAAGGAGGTCCAAATCCATGAAGACCTCTTCTTTACCAAGTAACACAGCTCCATTGTAGTGTCATATTTGTTTTAATAGTGAATTAATTGTTATAACTCCCATAGAAAACGTCCTGTCCTCTCCTTACTGAAATACGGTAATTGTTATTATGCATCGCAGACAGCAGTACAGTTTATGTCTTGTTTGAAGTTCAAGTATTCTTAGCATTACACATAATAAGCCAGTTCAGAGTTTAAGAATTAGGTTCAGTGCGCATGCGATTTTATCCCGATTATATCACCTTCTTTTGTTATTTAAAAATAACAAATGTTAAAAAAAGGTGATACTGAATCGGGATAAAATTGCATGCGCACTGAACCTTATTCTTAAACTCTGAACTAGCTTATTCAATTAAGTTAAGTCACCCTTGACTGACAAGGTGTGACCCCAGAGATCATGGGAAATTAAGTCTTTCTACACATTCCCTGACATTTTGACAACAATTCAGCCAACTCATTTTGATTGTCACTTGAATTTGCTTCACTGCAATGATATGTTCTTGTTTAGTACAAATCGAATCATGATCCATCAGGCTCTTCCTATCATCACAAAATCTGTGAAATGATAAAAACCTTTCTGAAAACCACGTCTGTGATCATGTTTGTGGGGCATCGTCTATCTCCATGGGAAATAATTGCTATTTAACCCTTTGACTCCCACGGCGCCCGAAACCGCCCGTAAAAATCGATACTGCTTTTAAAAATTCAAACTTTCTGAATTTTCGTAACATCGATCTCCTGACCAGTTTTTAGTGACAACTAGATAACTCTTCAAATTTTAACTTCAAGTAAACTGACTTACAGGTCCGATTTCTGGGCACTAGTTCAATTTATTTTTCATAGAAATCAAAAATGCGCGTTTTTGACGCAATTTTACACCTCGAAAATGAACGACATTTGACTTGGATTTTCTTCCAAAATACATCCTTCCGAAACAAAACGCCACTTTCTCGGCAAACTTCCATCTCTCTTCTTGATATAGTCATGAATTTTTCACTCTCTCTTCCTTAGCTTGCAGAACAATAGCCATTTCCTTAGGGACCACTTTCGCTAACACGTGTTTTCCTTCTGCACGCCCGAAAAGGATGCCGGGAAACATGCGGGAATTTCGGCGTAGATCTCCCCCGAAAATCCCTCTTTTAAGAATATATAGAGTGTCGAGCCACTCGGTCCTACAGGCAAAATATTGCACCGGTTGCATTCTTTACAAGTCCAAAGTCGCCAAAAATGCCTTTGTAGGTCCTGGAACCACCACAGAAAGACCAGAGAGACGATTTCACACTTGAGTCCGCCATTTTGAATTTCGAAACGGCAAGGTCGAAATGTGTTCGTGAATTCGTATCTAAACTCCTGAGTTCTTCCAGGAGAACGGTCTCTACCACACCAGTCAAGCTTAATGATGCTGTCCTGGGGGCTTCTGTGGTGAATAATGGCTATAAACACTCTAAAAATGCAAAATAGTCCACTCCTAGCAGCTACGAACTCCTGTCCCTCGTGGCGATCCATGACAAGAGAAAGATTACGTCAGAACCTGAGCCCGTGGGCTTTCAGAACTGTCAAGATTTCCATGGAAACCCCTTATATGGAATCGAAATTTCCTATGACGTGATTAGGTCCAGAAAATCGCTAAAAAACTCAAAAATCTCTGGGTGTCAAAGGGTTAAAGAGCTGGTTTGTTGTGCTACTGCTTCAGTAATCAGAACCATGAATAATTCAACAAGTTTATTGTTTTAATTTATTTGAGATCCACAATCAAGCAATACTGATGTTTAACTGTGCTTAACAGGACACTACATTCTGCCTTGATATTATATCATCTTTGTGGCGCTTGACAAGGTGAAAAAATGATGACCGTACAGGTTATCAAGGAACTTCTCATTTCTTCCCCTTGCCAGCATGCTCTAGAGGCATTCCTTTGTCTTTACCACGCAGTTTTAGACCTGGGAATGAATAGGATTGTAAATATTATCCATTTCGGAGTTGATATGTTCGAAAGGAATTGTGGGGCTGTTTTGAGGGACACCATTGCTGTCTATTTACTGTAAAACATGAGGAAATGAATGTTTTTTTTGCTATATTGAATACCGTCAAAAATCATTAATTCAGGCAACCTTGCGTTTACATGTACGAGTTCTAAACGTGAAATCTCAATAGTCCCTTTTCGCGGGTGTTTCTTGGTGCTACAGTCTGCATTGTATTCTTGGTTAGGTTTCTTTGTATGCAGGGTATTGTTTTGGTTCAAGTTCATTCTTCTCGTTCTTTGTGTTCATTGTCAAACGTCATCTGGTGTTCTGCAACACCAAGAAACCTCCCTTTTCGCGTTCACAGATGCCCGTTGTAAAACCGTCTGTACTTATTGACATCAGGTGCATTTGTACAGGGTTTATAAGCCTTGAGTCAGTGTAAATTATTCACAAATATCAACAAAAACACGAACAAATGTTGGGGTGTTCGGAAAACTAAGACCCCCGAAACTAAGACCCTAAGACCCTAAGACCCTAAGAAATTATAAAATGTCCAAATCAGGCAAATCCAATGTTCTGTACTTTAATATTAATTGGGTGACGTTCAGCTCAGCTACAGCGGTCGACAAAAGTATCGCGAACACCCCTACCCCCACCTCCAATGTTGAAGCCTTAGCAAATGATCAGAGCCAGCAGTTTGAAAAACAACTTTGTATTGGGGGAAAGGGGGTCACTGTAGAGCTAAGTGTTCGTGGACTTTTGTCGACCGCTGTCTGGGTGCCTGGGAGAGTTGTGAGCATGCGCAGCTAGCGCTGGTCGACATAAATCGGTTGATTATATATTTCGCAAAAATACGTCATTAGTTTAGAGTTTTTCACTTCTAGAAAGAACGTCATTTGGATGCTTCTACGTGACAACACATTATACCTGTAGTGACGTGAAACGCTTCTGCAGCTCCTATCGGAGTCACGATAACACGTCAAATTACTGTCTGATATTGACCAGATATGGTTTCTGTCCTCAGACAGCGGTCGACAAAAGTATCGCGAACACCCCTACCCCCACCTCCAATGTTGAAGCCTTAGCAAATGATCAGAGCCAGCAGTTTGAAAAACAACTTTGTATTGGGGGAAAGGGGGTCACTGTAGAGCTAAGTGTTCGTGGACTTTTGTCGACCGCTGTCTGGGTGCCTGGGAGAGTTGTGAGCATGCGCAGAGTCTTCAAGAAGACACTTAGTACAATTCAGAATTGGTTCCTGAGCGAGAGTGTCAATGTACTAAATACCATTTGCAAATGTAGCTGCACTTGATATAATAACTTCAATAAGTGTTAATGATGACATAATGAATGAGTAGCCCGAGAAACATATATTTCAAAGGTATTGTAATGAATTATAGCCTTTTACGTGTCTATTTACAAAGGAAATATATGCTAATTGTCAATGGTTAAGTCTGATGGTTAACTACACAAGTTAACCACTCTACAGAAAGAGCTTTAGAACGGAAATAAATTGCATTTAATTAATAGAATGTTTCCCCAACAATATTCTACTTTCATACCAAATGTATACTACTACAATAGTACGTTTGCTGTCCTTCGGACAGCAAAATTTCGATGGTTAACTGCACTGACTGTTGAGATAAAGAATTTGATACTTAATGTACACTTTAAATAAGTGCAGCTTAACCATTCACTTAACCATGGCCTTATTTGCCTTAAATTCTCGTGTTATACATCTATTTTTTACTATCACATACATTAGTAACCTCCAAAGATTTGCACTGTTAACGTTTTGAGGATTTGCATGTGAAGGGAGAAGAATTAGAGAGCGTAGTATATTGGACGGTTGACGGTAAATCAACATGTCAGTCAACCAAGCCAACCATTCGCTAAGTGATCTAAAAATAACATCGCTTGTAACAGTATATTTACCAAAACAACGATAAAATATAACTTCATATCTGCTGTCTTGAAAAGCAAGTCGTTTCTTTCTATCAACATATTTAACGAGTCCTTTTGTTCGTCATTTACTCTTTTAAGAGCAAGCCACCCACCATATCGGATGCGTTTCACTCTGCCGGACAACTGTTTAAGACGCTCTCTGTTTATATGCATTTACACACTAGCGCTGGTCGACATAAATCGGTTGATTATATATTTCGCAAAAATACGTCATTAGTTTAGAGTTTTTCACTTCTAGAAAGAACGTCATTTGGATGCTTCTACGTGACAACACATTATACCTGTAGTGACGTGAAACGCTTCTGCAGCTCCTATCGGAGTCACGATAACACGTCAAATTACTGTCTGATATTGACCAGATATGGTTTCTGTCCTCAGACAGCGGTCGACAAAAGTATCGCGAACACCCCTACCCCCACCTCCAATGTTGAAGCCTTAGCAAATGATCAGAGCCAGCAGTTTGAAAAACAACTTTGTATTGGGGGAAAGGGGGTCACTGTAGAGCTAAGTGTTCGTGGACTTTTGTCGACCGCTGTAGTTCAAAAAAGTTTGAGTGATAAATTGCCGGGATGATATGCCGAATAGGACTTAAAATATCCTGTCTTTTCGACCTTTTCGGCTTTCCATGAATAAAACCACCCCCAGAAAAACAGCTTCTTACTTTGAGGAGTAAAATTCACGTATCCAGTGGTTTTCCAGTGGCAGTTTTTCAAATCAATCAGTCAAGATAAGTCATGTCTTACGGCAGCGACAAAGCAGCCGCCATCTTTGACACAGGTAACCCATACACACAGGGATATACAAGAACTATTCTTCCAATTAGTTAATTTCATTCTTGAATGACATATTTACATATTAAATCCATCTTCTTGATGTTTTAAACCCGCGTATGGTTCTTTTGGTTGATAAGTCTAAAGGAGGAACGCTGTTTCCTTCCATTAGAACCGGCTCTATGGGTTTCCTGTGGTAGGGCATAATTGTGTTTGGGTTACCTGTGTTAAATATGGCGGCTACTGACTATCCGTAAAAACTTATCTTGCCAACTGATTTGAAAAACTGCCACTGGAAAACCACTGGACACGTGAATTTTACTCCTCAAAGTAAGAAGCTGTTATTCTGGGGGTGGTTTTATTCATGGAAAGCCGAAAAGACAGGATATTTTAAGTCCTATTCGATATCATCGAGCCAACTATCACCGGCTCAGACGGCAGAGAAACTCATGGAATTTTGAAGCTAAACGTGGTGCGAACACAGCCTTTCCTCTGTTCTCTTCTTTTTTTTATTAAAGTACAGAACATTGGATTTGCCTGATTTGAACATTTTAAAATTTCTTAGGGTCTTAGGGTCTTAGGGTCTTAGGGTCTTAGGGTCTTAGTTTTGGGGGTCTTAGTTTTCCGAACACCCACAAATGTTGACATGAAACAATATAAATATTTTTGAATTGCACGGACTGTTTTCTGAATCGAGGCTAAGCCTGTACAAATGCGTCTTTTGTCAAGGACAGTGGTTATCTCTAAATAACGCGAAACTGGAGTACCGTATTTCAAATCATCTACATGATTGAACATTGATTGTCTACTAATATCAAGCCAACTACCAGTAATCACAAACAGGCAGAAAGTATTCTACTTACCAATGGCCCTTTCTATTTTGGCCAATATCTGGTTATTTGGAATAGCTTTTCCTTGTTCATAATCCATTATAACATTGGGCTTCTCGTTGATTTTCTGAGAATTCACAATAAAAGAGAAATCATTTGATTAATTATACACAATTATAACTAGGCTAACCATAGGTCAAAAATTGCGACCTCCGAATTCGAAAACCAAGACAAATTGACAATCCTCCATGTACGTAAAAATGTTTTGATTTCGCGATCGTTTCTTGTCCATTTCAGCCGTGGGAACGGTCCTTTCTGATTGGTTGATTTTTACAGAGATGTGATTGCCGCTGTCATGTTACATAGGAGGCTAGTTATTGCAAGCCCGTGTACTACTGAACAGTTTTAGAAATCTATTGACAGATAATTTTTCGCTCCGACGGCAATTATTATCACTGAAGAAAGACATTAGTATCAATCAATAAAAATCAACATACATGAACGATCTCTTATGAACACCTTTATCTTGAATTTAGAATAAAGTTTGGTACGGTTGGCGGCACGATATAAAACGAACGAGCTGTTAGGCAGATAATTCAGTGATCTGGGATGACTTGGTTTCCAAGAGATAGCATTTATACGGTACTAGGATTCGATCGACTACTTTATATGTTGCGGTCCACAGTGACAATCAGTGCAGCGACTTAGCACACAACAGAGCTGAAAGACTAACTATAATAACATTGCCTTCCCCTCGATATGTTGCTAACTAAAGCGATCGTCAACAATAAATGAAGATCTTTACATAATTCCATCGAAGAATCGGATATATTAAAAGTACGAGCAAAAAAGGCTTCGAATCCACTCTGCGCGAGTCACAAATGCCCAAATGAACGACGGGAACGTACGATATATGACGTCAGGGCAAAAGTCACGTGAAAAAAATCTTTCTCCACTGAAAAACACAAATCGAGAATCGAGCTGGCATCTGAATACACAGGAAGCCCAACCAAAGATTAGTGTTGCTCCCAGTTCGCTCGCTGGGGCTCGCTCACTGGTCGCAATAATTTATAATATGACTACTGTGACTGCGTGATGCAGTTCGTACGTGCGTGATGCAGTTCGTACGTCATTACAGAAGCAATTCCCAGTTCCGTGAGGCCAGGGAGCAAATATTCGGTTAAAATCAGCTTCTTTGAGCTAATTTGAACTCCACGCCACTGTAGTTGCCTCGGTAGCTCAGTGGGTAGAGCACCTGTCATGAAATCGGGGTGTCGTGGGTTCGAATCCCGCTCGAGGCGTCTGATTTTTTTCGAACATTTGTTCTGTCTATTCTTATCATAGTTTCTTTATCAGTATAATAATTTATTAGTTGATTTGATTTTGAACTCCTGGATTCCAATACTTGAGTTTGTGTGATGGGATTTTTGTACTGGAAACATCACTCACTTATAAGTTGGGCTTCCTGTGGTAGGCCTGACTCTAAAAATACTGTTTCGTCTTTGACCTCAAACATGAAAGTGACTCAGATACATCGCAGGCTCAGATATACGAGAACTTGCCGAATGAGATTGCTGAGTGATAACGAAGTGCTTTGTTGTAAATGTGCATGCGAGAGCACATAATCGAAGGCTCAGATATAAATGTAGGAAAATTGCTGAGTGATTGAACAAAGTTCTTGTTAGATTGTAAACTGTTGAGCCACAAACATTAATTTCAATTTGGTCAGTGGTAACATTGAGAAATTAGCCTCTCTCCCCCTCCCCCACTGTAGCCAGCAAAGTAAGCTACATGTACACTGTACCAATGTTTGCTCAATCAACAAAGATAGTGAGATTATAAAATACAATTCCCCAGGGGAGAGGGGGATGGGGACTCCCATACATGATGCGACAGGGATGGTTGTCGCTGACCTACATGTACATGTATTAGGGTTTGAAATCTGCAACTTGGGATCTCAGACTTAAAAGGAACATCAAGACACCAAGTCGGTACCTTTTAGGTTGTATGTTAGCAAATAAAATAATGAAAGTTGCAGATTTTAATTCCGTTTACGTTTGTTTTGCGAAGCTTCCGAGGCATCGCAAATTACCGCAAGATGCAACTTTACTGATTATAATATTTATTGTTTTAGACTCTGTACCTCTTAGAGGTAAACATTATTTAATGCCACGCCCACTTGGAAGCAACTCGGATACCTTTTAGGGGTCATTTTCGAAATTTCTAGTGTCGGAGCATCATCGTCACTTTCGTATGGGAGTCCCCCCCCCCCCCCCCCCCCCCCCCTTGATTTACTGAAAAGTTTAAGTTTACAGTGTACAACAAGACTGCATGGTTAAGTACTTACCGTTGCAAGTTCTTTTTGTGTAAATTTCTTGTCCACTCTTCCTTTCTGAATTAGTTTACCAACATCCAGAGTAAGTTTTACGTCTGCAATATTACAGTTAAATACAGTATTATGATCAGTAGTTCAAATGGAAGTATTCCATCATATTTAATCTGATTGTTGGCATCTTACAATGTAGCTCTTTTGGCTTGCACTGACACTTTTTTGGACAGATAATGTTAAAGCCTTATGTGCCTACTTGGTGCGAAGAGAGATGATGATGATGATGACATGATGATGACATGATGATGATGAAGGGTACTTTTGCCAAAACTGTTCCAATCCCCTCTTTCTGAATTTCCTGGATCCGCCCCTGCTGAGTTGAAAAATGGGCTTTCTTTTTCTTGTTACCACAAATCACCAACTGGGTACTACCAAGGCGCATGCGCTCTGTGCCACTGAGGAAACCGAAGACTCGTTGCTGAAGCCAGTGCCAAGTGAATTAATGCTTAATTATATAGAGCATCTTGTTTCAAAATATTCAAGTGTTAATATTATTGTGAAGCTGGTTGTTCAAAGAGTGTACAGTGGCTATCCGTTGGACCATTCAATAAATCCTTTATGATCCAGTGGGATCAATTTATTGGAGGTTTCTTGGTGTTGCAGAACACCATACGACGTTAGACAATGAACACAAAGAACGAGAAGAATGAACTTGAACCAAAACAATACCCTGCATACAAAGAAACCTAACCAAGAATACAATGCAGACTGCAACACCAAGAAACACCCAATTTATTGGATAACAGCATCAACTTATCCACTGGCTAATCAATTTATCCAATCGATATGTGTTAATACAATATAATAATTATTGTATTTAGATCTTAGTTTTATATTATTTTACAGTACTTTAGATTTTAAGTCTCCCCGATTAGTAGGGCACTTGTGCCCAGCTAGAAGATTTATTGAGACATTAATAAAGTTATTATTATTATTATTATTATAATATCCACTCTTTCAACAACAGACCCCTTGAATAGTAATAGTAATTTCATGTGTGCATAACTAGTGATATAAACTTAGATTTTAGATTTTAATCTAATTAATTTTTAGACTGAGAATGAATGTGTGTGTGTGTGTCCCCAATTAGTATGTAGCGCACTAGACACGGCAAGACACATTAACAAAGTTCATTATAATTATAACAAATAGACATACGATGTAATTCGTCCGTTTCTCTATCCAGCTTTGCAGTGTCTTTATTAGTTGAATGCTGCCTATTCCCGCCTGCTGAAACTACAGGGAGGGAAAACATAATTATTATATAATAAATACAACATATAACTTACATGTATCTTTAGTTAAGAAAAACACATTACAGTATAATAATATTTAAAGGGGGACTAGCTAGTACATGATTGTACGTAAATCGTTCAAAATTTAATTTAGCCAAAACTCCTTAGAAACAATCTTCAAGGGTCTTATAATCACTAATTAAAATATTTTCTCAATATTGGAGAGGGAAGTACTATATTTTTATGAATCTTTAGAGGTGTCAGTGACGTCACTTATACTCAACCCAAACTCAGCTCCATATATTTCTTTGTATTTTTTGATCAAAATATATGAACGGTTTGTTCCTAACAGCTCTGCACTGAAGAAAACTAATCAAATATTCAACCCTTTAGAAGCACAAATAAGGTAAGTAAACTCCTTCACACAAACGTTTAGCTTCATAGAAAGAAATTAATTCAAGACATTAAACATGAAGAAATGCATGGAGCGAAGCTGTGTTGATTGTTTGGGTTGAGTACGTGACGTCACTGACACCTCTAAAGATTCATAAAAATGTATTACTTCCCATTGGAATCTCTGAGAAAAAAATTAACCAGTGATTGTATGGGTCTTTGAGATTATTTCAGTGAAGTTTCAGCTAAATCAAATTTTGAACGATTAACGTACTAGTCCCCCTTTAATAATTTGTAAAATGTATGAAAAAGTTGTAAAATATGAAAAAGAGAAATTTTATATTTTCAGAATACACATTTGGACAAAATAACTCGGCAGAATCATTCGTATTTAATTAATATTTGAGGATTGATTTGATGATGCAACATTCTAACAATAACAGAAATACAGTGGAACCTCCCATAAGCGACCACCCAAAATGTCAAGCTTTGTGGTGGCTTACGAGAGGTATCAACTGTATAGTGATTTGACTTGGAACTGAACTTTTTGTATTTTGGAAAACTGGTCGCTTTAATAGGAGAGGTGGTCGCTTACGAGATTGGTCGCAACCGGAGGTTCAACTCACTGTAATGTAAGTTACCAGTTAATAAGTATGAACATTGAAAGTTGTACAATAAATAAGCTTAATGTAGTTATTCTGATGTATTCTAAACACTTACATTTCTCGGTTGTATCGATTTTCTCACCATGCCTTTGTGCACTTGCTACTGCCTAAAACACAACCATTTATAACAATAAGAAACAACAACGTGCAATGTACATGACTGGTGTCTACATACAACGTGTTCATTCAAAGCCATATCTTCCATATCATTTAAACACGATTATCTGTCATTTTGTACCTGTTTAGATCGCATTTCTGCAGCTCTGGGAGTTTTTTTCTTTAGGTATGTCACAGAATCCCAATCAGATTCGGCCATTTCTGTTTAAATTGGTGAAAAAACTTGCAAAAACGTGATTACTGAGTCAGTTTGTTATGGTGGATTAGTATGACCTAATGCGCATGCTCTCTAGAAAGTGCTATGTATTGCGGGCTCATAGTATTCCAAGATGGCGGACGAAGTGAACGTCGGTTTGATATATTTTTCTCTATTTTCTTCTCCTCTAGATCTTGAACTTCCTCTGTTTTAGGTCAACATTATGGGGAAAGGAATAGGGGATAAACTCTTTCGTTACATCAAAGACGGTAGACCCAAACGTATTCGTTCTGTCCTGAAGAAGAGAAAAGATTTAAATATTGACGAGTTTGTCGACAGGAGAAAACGAACCGTTCTTCATGTCGCTTGTCTTCTAGGAGAACATGCTATCGTAAAGATATTAGTACAGTACGGAGCAAGTATTGAAGCAAAGGATTCAGAAGGAAACACGGCTTTGCATCTAGCCTTACAGTATGCGCTACAGGTGTTGGAAGGAACGGTATATGATGATTTGATAAAGCCATTGTTTAAACAGAATGTCACGGGAATGGATGAATTACTAGAGACAGCTAATGATGCTGGAGAAACACCGAGATACTTGTTCAAGAAATTCAAGTGGGAGTTACGCAAAAGGAGAGAAGATAGAAAACTGTACGAGAAAGAGGAAGAGCTTAGACGCGACGAGACTCGCCAAGCAAAAGAATGGCATGAAAAGTTGTTTTTTGAGATGGGACACGACGAAGAAGACTTGACTAAATTCGCGAACATGAATGAAGATTTTACACAGGAAACGTACGACGAATGGGCTGATCGGATCACCAATGAAAGGCGCCATAAGCATTTTGTAGATACCAAGCAAAAAGATAGTGAAGGCAAGAAAACTAGGGACCAACAAGAAAAAGAAGCAAGCGAAAGAACTCGCCTATTACAAGAAGAACACGAAGCATACATCAAACAAATATCCCAAAAACGAAGGAGACTTAAAATGGCCACGCTGAAATCTCAGTACGAATCGCGTTGCAGTGCAGTTTTTGCTCAGAATGAAAAATGTCGATTAACGTTCAGTGACATACCATGGCCTAGTGATGGAGGAGGGCAAGAAATGGTCGAGATGATCAAAACATGGAGTGAAGCAGAGGATAACAGGAAGAAGTATCTACGAGATCAGCAAATTCGATGGCATCCTGACAAGTTTCTACAGAAATGTGGCGATAGACTCGAAGACGACGACAGACAACAAATAATATCTGCTGTGAACGAACTCTCACAAGGGATTAATGTCTTATTAGAAAGTGAATGAATTCCAGTCTGAATTATTCTGTGGTGTGAATTAAATTCACACCTCCATGATTAAAGCAACTAATATTGATACATAGCTTTTATGACTTTTATGTCAGTCATTTTTGCGCGACGCGACCAAGAGGATCAAACCTGTGTTAGTTTAAATTTGACACGGTTTTCTTTGTTATTCATAGGGCTTTATCTTCGGTATTGACTGGTTGAACAATAGAATTGAATTGAATTGCTCATTATGAATTCACCGGGATGTATCCATATACAGCCCTGGGTTGTTTATGAATACATCCCGGTGAATTCATAATGAGCACTGAAATGCTATTCTTCATGCTATTCATATAGTATTCATGCTAAATAACACTCCAAAAAATACCAGAAAATGCCTCAGATTGCTTCGTGCGAAAACCTTGTCAAATTTAAACTAAGTCAGATAAATACCTCGAACGTCGGCAATAACGCTCCTATAAATCCTTCGGGCATACAGCCCTCGGGATTTATATGGCTTATTGCCTCCGTTCTCGGTATTTATCTCTTACTTGTAGCTAGGCTACATTGTAACTGCACAAAGTCGTTTTGATTATGAGTGGGAGGTGCAAGACCGTATAGTTACCAATACCGTACCGTATGACCGTATAGAGTCGTTTTCGTATGAACTCGTGGGAAGCCTACTGCACGGAGTTACGGTACGGAAAACATTTCTGATTCAACCAATCACAGCGTGAAAAATCATTGCTCAACCAATCAGAATGCTTAGATATCGCACAGCACAAACCGTACCGTAACAGCATATGGGTATTTTGTCTGCGCATGCGCCAACACAGCATTGACCAAACAAAAACAGAACATAAACATAGACTTTATGACCAGTGACGTCTGAACCATTTTACAGCTCGATAGCTCATTTTAAGGATATTTTGTAGGAGATCTACGCGTTTCTAAAGTTTAAACGTCATGAAAATTTACTCATTTTTAAAGACGATAAACACTTCTTCCCCTGGGTATATCTTTGGCCGCTGTTATTTCTTTTGATGGCGAGATCAGTTTACATTGAAATGCGACTGTGGTGTTTGGAGTTGGATGTTCAGCGTTAATTATTTCTACAATCAAGTATTCTACAGCACTGGATTGTGATGCAAGTAAACTTTTAGAATTTTAATGAAATGGTCTTTCAGGTGGACGCGATTTCGAGTTATGGCCCGGTGAATATGTAGAAGTGTTCAGGGGCGTAGCGTGCATATACGCACGTACGCACGTGCGTACAATTTAAAATCCTTAATATATGTATATATTATAAAACTTATTATTATTATTATTATTATTATAAAAAACATAAAAATATTTAAAATAAAATGAAATCTATAAGACAAAATCTTAACAGCTCACGGCAGATTACTTGCTGGAAACTACTCAGAAGGCAGGAAAATGCTATTTTGGAGACCCTACACCTCTAAAAAATTTCGGGGAGCATGCCCCCGCATTAGGCATAAGTAGATTGTGCTAGTAAATTTGGGAAAAGTTGCTTGAAAATATAGCCAAAAGTTGCTCTAAAGTTGCTAATATATCCAAAAGTTGCCACCACAATTTAAAAAAGTTGCTTGCTCTCTAGAGTCGTTTGTTCTAGATAAATGCTCAAAACATGTTTGTTTGTTTGTTTTCATTTCAACAATTTCATTAAATATTCTTCCAATCATTAAAAGATGATAAAAAACATTGTTTAATGAAAAATATAAATACTTTTGTTAATCAATCTCTTTTAACTCAACATAACTTCAATAAATAAGATACGTATTTCATCTGATTCATGTGATTGTGATCATGCCATGACTCGCACGTACTACAGCAAAGATGGCCGGCGGCAATTCATGTTGCAGCGAATAACCGCTGGATATTTAAGCGCCCGTTATAAATCAGTAGCCGCTGTCCAGATTTCGTGGGCACACGTAAAGCGAGTGAGTCCAGAGCCATTTGGGAGCCATTTATGGGATCCTGCCTAGTTTTAATAAAATCTGCTTTGATAAAATTCTTTTTTAGATGAAATAACGAACTTTTTGATGGTTTGGATCGATTTTATACCAATTTGTTGCTCAAAAGTTGCCAAGGAAGGCAAAAGTTGCCCTAGGTTGCTGGTCCTACAAAAAGTTGCTCAAAACGCCAAAAGTTGCTCAAAAGTTGCCGAGCACAATCTACTTATGCTTACCCCGCATCCCCCTACGAGTTTGCACCTTCGCCACTCGTCAGATTGTGTCCCCAATAAATTTCCCCTTTCAGTCAGTCATTGTAGGCATGTATAATGATGATTGTAGTTAGTACAGTCTCAAACAAAATAAATACCAAAAAACTGGCTTCGCCTCGGGTTATTATATCGCTATATATAACGGTAGCGGTATATAACCCGTTTACATAAATCCTTTACATAACCTTTACATAAATCCTTTACCTAAATCCTTTACACAACCTTTACATAAATCCTTTACACAACCAATACTCATAAAATTATTCACACAACCTTAACATAAATCCTTTATATAACCTTTACATAAATCCCCCCATAAAACTGAATGATAAATGCATTTTACTATATGTATTTATATAGCGATAAAGTCCGCTGGAAAACGAAGAAAATGGTATTTCCAAGGCTCTAGATTTCTAAATTTTCAGGGGGGGCATGCCCCCTTACCCCCCTAGAAGCTCACGCCTTCGGCGCTCGTTGCTATGTGCGTACATTGCAAAAAAAACACGCTACGCCCCTGGTGTTCAATTTAGGTCGAACTTTAATGAGATATTTCTTGAAATTTTTACCGACCCCCAAGTTGGAGATAATTACCACAGCATTCATTCCTTTATATAATTTCAGTTTTTATAGAGAATGGGGCTTCAAAAATTGTATAGCTGTCAGATTAAATAGATTCTTCTCACCCTATACTCGGTGTAATGGCGGAATTGATGTTTTGTGTTACTTCTCGAAGCCCATGGTTCTATCATATCTTCGTCTATTTCCTTATTCTAAGTCTTTGAAAGTATAAATGAGAGAACAGACTTTGAAAAAAAATAGTTGTTAAGAAAATTAAAACTTGTTTCCACTGTTTTGCATTGCAATAGTTTTGCTTACCATTTACGGGACTCGCGACGAGCAGAAATGTGGACTCCAAGCATTCAAGTCAAATTATCTTTCGATTTCTACCGACCCCCAAGCTGCTTAATGTTACGGAGGCGAAGATTATTCAATAGTCATTCCATTCATCACAATAAATGACTTTCAAAAAATGCATAGCTCCTGCTATGAATGTTCAAAGTGCATGTATACGACGAAGACGGCAGCCATTGTCAGTTTAGCTTGTCATGTCTGGACCTCCCTCACCTTGCAATATGCAACTCATAATGCATCGTAAATACTGGTTATGACAACTGCAGCATGCCTTCAGCATTGATAAAATAGAATCCATCATTTTAGAGTTGCATATGTTCATATAGACAAGTTAATAAATAAATATATGAGATAGAACTTCGCCATCTTGTTTGTTATTCCTGGTATTTAAATTAGCGCGGGATGGCGCGGGATATATGCGCGTGTCAGAGGGTCTTTGTGTTCATGTTGGCATTTCACGCATGCGCAGACAAAATGCCCATGTGCTATCCCTAGTGGGTTCCGCTCGAGCGTATACGTAGTTTACAAATTTTCTTGTGCAGGCTGTGGTGCCTGCTATGTCGGTGAAACCTCTCGACACCTTACTACGCGCATGCATGAACACCTTACTACGGATAAGGCCTCTCACATTTACAAATATCTAGAAAGCTCGTCGGAATGTCGAGCCCTATGCTCCAGTGAATCATTTAAGATACTTGATCAGGCCAGAACTGGCTTCCAATTGAAAATTAAGGAAGCCATTCACATCCTTTGGGAAAAGCCCTCTTTAAATCAACAAGTCTCTCATGTAAATTTAAAACTTTCACTGTAATCACATACTTCAATGTTCTTTTGTTCTTCATACTGATATATTATATATAAGCTCATACATTGTATAGATCACTCATTACTGATGATGGCAGCAGCACTGCCGAAACATGTTTAAATTAAAAATTGTCGTAATCTTTATCAAACTATATGTAATTTTATATTTCCCCCAACTGTCTTGTTTTTCACTGATATTGATTTTTCTTTTCAGACATTTTTTCAGACATAATAACCAACTTACCTCGCTACCCAGCGGTCTCTTCAACAATACAAAACAGCTGACGCGGGTGTAGGCAACAACTTTAATGAAAAATTATCGATTGTATACTTAACAGTATTGATAGTACAGTGTGCATAAAATATCATCCCGATTTTTGCGGAGGAAAAGTTGATAAATATTTAATTGTAAAGTTTAGTGGAGATTCGGTGGACTCATATATTGGATGTAACTGTCAATGTCATTCAAGTGAGAACAGGGAAAAAAGATCTGAAAAACCTCCCACAAAAACGTTGAAACTTGTGGCAAAGACTATTCTCGATCTGACAACAACCTGTAGTTTCTAACGATTGTCTGAGTGAATATATCTAGGTCAACTAAAACTAGAAAATATCAAAAAATGAAGACAGGTCTTCGAGCTATTTTTTGAGTAAATCTACGACGTGTTGATTTTCGAACTACTTTTCATTGGTTGGGCTTCCTGTGGTAGAGCTCTTTCAATATGGCGGATCATCCGTTTTAAAAGGCTTGTTTCCATAACCCAAACCGCCCTTTGCCGACCAAACAATAGAACGAATATATTGTGTTACTGCATCGTTCTATTGTTTTATATTAATGAGGTCCTTTTGAGGTATCCCATTTAGCCTCCACCTGTTTTAATATTCAACGGCGAATATATAAAAATCTAACACGGTGACCTACCCTGATATTTTTGCCCTGAGTAGGTATTTACGAAAGCTAAAACATATCAAAAAATGAGGGTAGGTCTTCGAGCTAAATTTTAAGGAAATCGCCAAAATGTCCAAAAATAGGATCGTAAAGGACGGTCAAAATGTATTGTTTTTGAAATTTTGGCTTTGAAAACTTATTGTTCAACACAATAAAATGCCAAGTTTAAAAAAAATGGTTCGACAAAAAATTGGACGATCGCATTACCTTAAGCTTTACATCTGGTTTTTTTTATTACTAATTTCGAGCTGTTATTTTCATTTCCGGAGTTCATTTTGACACTGCTATTCGAATTATGGGAGTTAGGGTCACGTGACACACGGAAGACGTATTTCGAACGTATGAATCGATAACCTGCCGATGTTCCAGTTGCCGATAGCCTGTCGATGTTTACAGATAATCACGAAAATACATCGGGGAGACATCGGAGGGTATCGTCGTGGTTCCGAATAGGTTCCGAATACTATCTAGCCTGCGTAGCCAGGCTCTGGAGGGGGAGGGGTGGGGAAAGAGGGAAGGGGAAAAGGGGAGGGGGACTGGAGAAAAGAGGACAAGGAGAGGGGGAGGGAAAAATCACATCGTTTTACTACCATTTTGCACGAGGTCAGTACACATGATCGCGGTAAAACTCCAGCTGATTGATCGGCTGGTATCCATGGTAAGATACAACTGGTCCCATCCCCTACCCCGCAATGCACAACAAATGTACAGACACTTGGTTTTTATACGACATTCGTTGCGATCAAAATGCTGCAATATTATATGTTTTGCATCGTAAACAGTTTGAATCGGGTAGCTTACGAGTTTTCCCAGCAAGTCATTCATAGCGAGTGTTTACTTTTTTCCCAAGGGGGTCGTGCATCGTCACAGTTTTGCCGGCTGGCCGTGATCATGTGACCTGGAAGTAGAATGATGTGAAACACGGTTGAGACGAAGTCAAATTTGGATTGTTCAGAGCATTAAACGAGCAGAAAATATGCCGTTAGTTTCGATTTTTTAGATCAAGGTAAGAGTTTGGGAATGTCCCATCGTCGTCCTTTGGTGCTGTCGAGTTTTTGGGGGGGGAATCGAGGGATTTTTTACCGGGTAAAAATCGAGCGGTAGCCGTTGGAGGTAGCGCTCGTAGTTTCCTGCCTTGTCACTGTATAGTACTGAGGGGAGAAAATAAATAAAAACAACGTCTAATGTGGATAAAACTACCTGAAATGACTTTATCTAGAAATAATACAACAAGATTCAAAGCCATTTTTCATTTCAATGACGTTTTTATTTTTCTAATCGTTAGGTTCACTGCAGTACATGTTTATTGCTTGGGCTGCCTGTGGTATATTTTTCATTTCAATGACGTTTTTATTTTTCTAATCGTTAGGTTCACTGCAGTACATGTTTATTGCTTGGGCTGCCTGTGGTATATTTTTCATTTCAATGACGTTTTTATTTTTCTAATCGTTAGGTTCACTGCAGTACATGTTTATGGCTTGGGCTGCCTGTGGTATATTTGACTATTTTTTGTATATTTTATAGTGAGGTCCACAAGTTTATCAGTCTTTGACTGTAATGTGTCTACACTATAACCTCGTTAAATAAGTTATTATTATTAATTATTATTAGTATTATTATAGTAGTACTAAAGTAGGGCGTGGCAGATTTGCGTGCGCACCGAGAAATTTGTCAGCCCCTTTTCTTGCATGTGTACATGGACGACAAAACTTTACAAATACTTGGAATCAAATTCAGTCGAAAGTCATACTGTAAATTGTCGTTTTAATTGGAACATGTGCTTCTTCGAGGGTAAATAGAAACTGAGAAAAATAAAAGTGCCAGACGGGATTTGAACCACGACCTCCTGGATACTAGTCAAGTGCTCATCACGTGTTCAACCACTCTATACTACTTTTAGATTATCATGCAACTTTATTCCAGTCAAAGAGAATTACTTCGAGGAATTAACATATTTTGCGAGACATTTGAACGAAATCTCAACGATGTGGTGACGATACAAATGTTTTGGAAGCTCATTCCATGTCCATCTGATTGTTTTTGTGCAACCACGTGACCCTAAATCCCTTGAGAAATAAATGATGATGCAGCCGCCATGTTGGATGGACCAACAAGAGAAGCTAATGAGAAATGCTTTGTTATCAGGAATCAATATGACGACTATGACGTAACTTAACTTTCACTCCAAGAATAGTGGTTTATAGATTCGGTAAATTCGGTACTGTGCTCCGTGTTTATCTCTGAAGCTGCTTTACTTTATGCAAGCCAAGACAAATTATAGTGGAATCAAAATTCTTGTGGTCGTATCTTCATATCCACTCTCTTCAGTGAATAATCATGACCCTTCCAATGCTTCCAGACAACACCTTTGGCCGTTTGGTTGGTTGGACCTTTCAGGTAAAGACCGTTTAGATTGCTGTGATGACACGCTTCGTACCACCAAGCACCGACGAACTTCACAGCACAATTGTTAGGATGCTCATCATTGTCACGATCCTTTGTAGTGAAGCTGGAGTTGTTTTGACGCCTTAGAGAGTCGCCAGCATTTCCTGGAGAAAAGACACGAAGATGAGTGCCGTACTACGTATTAGAGTCATTTTCGCGGTATGAGTGGGAAGTAGTTACAGTACGGTTCGTGCCGTGCTGTGCGGTATTCATGCCGTGTCCAAGCATTCTGATTGGTTGAACAATGATTTTGCGCGCTGTGATTGGTTGAATAGATGTGTTCGATTCCGTACTGTGACCGTAACTCCGTACCGTAGCCGGTTTCCCACTCATACGAAAACGACTCTAGTAACTTACATAGTTAGATTGAATAAAGCACATAATAATTTGGTATTCATTTGTCAAGGTGTATATTTCAATCTATTCCGATTAATTGATCTCAACAAAGTCAAACTTAACATAGGTTAGTACCTGTGTATGCCCCAATAGTCAGTCGGTAATTATCTGCCTCATCAGCCACGTTGAACGAGTCGTACTCCGCGTATCGCGTGTTTCCCTCGAAGTCCTCCATGTCCACTCGCAGTCGGTAGCTTCCCTGTGACGTCAGAGCGTGTATGGCGTCCAGTCCCAACCAGTACTCTCCGAACTTGTTACCAATCCCCCTTTTGTAGTCGGCCCAGCCACGATAGAAATCAACCGAGCCGTCTAGTCGTTTCTGGATGACAGTCCATCCTCCACCACTAGTTACCATGTCACAATAGACTTGAAGCAAGGTCGATGGAGCGAGAACTATGTCATAAACGTCGTTCATTCGGGTTCCTCTCTTCCAAATCTCAGCACAGTTTTTGTAACTCGCAGTCTGTAAAAGAGAAGAAATTGAAGGGTCTTGGATATTTAAGCCTAAACTGAACATCGAAGTTAAAAATCAAACTATAACTCATAAATATTTAAGATTTATATTATTTAATTTATTTACCTGCACAAGTACGATATGGTCAAACTGCTCGTCGTTCTCCAAGGCATAAGACTGATCTTTCAAATCTGAGGACAGGAGTTGACACTCGTGAAGCCCGTTTGTAGGCTGTTTCTTAAAGTTAACAGCAACACACCCGTCTGTCATCTGAGAACACTGCTGAATACACGCCATGTCATCGTATACTTGAACGCTTTTGATCTTGCCTGGTCGTTGCTTCTTGTTTCTTGTAATGGAGAAATATGAGTTGTGAAAGCGACTGGAATCCAGTGGCCATGGAGGAAAGTCGGTGGGAAGTTGAAGCTGATAGGATTGATGAAACAACATATAGAAAACAGCGAAGGAAATGACGAAGAGGATTTGAAGTCTGTAAAAAGACATTTGTCTTGAAAGTTGAGTTTCGCTTCGAACGAGGGCGAAAGTCACACAGTGTTTGTCGAGTCGTGTAGATGAAGATCTGTTTGTGTACAGAAAATATTTGCTTCATGAAAGGCCGTACGAGCTCGAAAGTTAATGAATTAGTTATCACTATGGTATAGTTATTTGTCTTGTGTTTTTGTTTTTTTCTGTTGTTTTTTTTAATTTGAAGTACAATTCTCTTTTTAACAAAGCAAAACTATTACTATATAAAAGACTTACACTTGGCGTGCACTTAGGTGAGGGTCCCCAATAGGTTTGGCGGGACGCGGGATTGGCCATATTTTAAAGGCGGGATTCGGGATGCGAACTTAAAACAGAGCGGGAAGCGGGATTCTCAATTACGAGCGGTAGCGGGATTTCGTGATTTTAGGCGCCGGGATTCGGGAATCGTAAGTGTTTGCAGCGGGATACGGGATTAAAATTGACTTATCATCAGTTAATTATTGATCAGCGTATGAATAGACTTCTTTGTCGTTGTCATCGAATACATTATCACTTTTTAAATGACCTTCGGTGTGTATTTGATTTTCGTTTATCTGGACATGACGTCACAGACGTCACATGAAAAGAATATCCAGATGTCTTTTTTAGTCAGATCATGTCACAGAGGTCACAGAGCATCACACTGCTAAGACCTCACAACGTGCTTTACTCCTTTACCATTCAACAAATCTTTCAAAGTGATCTTCGACATCTTCTATTGATTGATTATTATTTTTAGTTCAATTTTTCTAGATAGGTGTCCCCAATTAGCATACTTTTAAATGTAAGCTAACAAATTAAGACACATTAATAAAGTTTATTATTATTATTTATTATTCACTGCTCAAGAGACTCGATCAGTGTTTGAAAGAATGGGCACATACCTATGGCGCCGCAATTCGCCAGAAGACAGTGCGTCAAGAAACTATGATGGCAAAAGCTGGAACTCTACCAGCTTACTTGTACCAAAAAGACCCGGCAAAAAGATGTTGTTCCGGGAGAGGCAGTTAATCTTACAGATGACGTAGAAGATGCGGAGATGAGTACGAGTCATCTAGCAGTGCAGACGAGGAATAAATCGAGGACGAAATGACGACTTCGATCGGATGGGGAAGCGAACTTCTTGCTTGGGAGATCGGAAAAGTATCAACTGCGACATTCGGTAGATTTGTCCGCATCAATTCCCGGATAATGTTTTGAATCTTAATAGCATAAAGAAAAAAACAGCTAACAAAAAAAAAGAAAAGAAAAAGATAAAAGAAAAGAAAAACTAAGAGAAAAAAAATGTAAAGAAACAATATTGAACACTATACAGCAACAGGAACAGCAAGAATTAAACACGTACGTACCGGCGTTTGTTTACTTGGCTTTCATTCATTGCATAAAGGTATGTATTTGACTTTATCCATACTTAATAATTAATACAGAAACTGAAATTGTCGAATCTTTGGCGGGATCGGGATTTTAATATAAAAACGAGCGGGATGGCGGGACTGCCAGCAAAAAAGAGCGGGATGGCGGGAACCGAGAACCCCTATTGGGGACCCTCTTAGGTTGCACCTGTTCATTGAATCTTTCATAGCTTTACTCTAGAAATATTAATGAAAAGAAAACATGAAGTCATTAGCAACTTTTCATAACCTCACTCTAGGTTCTTGTTATTGACTAATATCATGAATCGCTCGACTTGAATAATTATACAGTTTAATTCTTCCAATGACACGATATCTATGGTATGTTGTGTTTTTAATGGAGATATCAGAAGTTGATGCTGACCGGCTCGATTGATCGATGAAACAACGTATAAAATAGAGCGACGAAAATGATGAGGTGTTGCTTAATTTTCAAAGGCATGTATTTCACCAGATATGATGAGATTGCTACAAATCCTTAAGCAGATTATTTACGTGTTGTAATGAAAACATGTCGATACTGCTTGGTAGCTAGTAGTGGACAACAGTTCGTAAACAGCGATTACTTGTTTATCACCACCCAACCCTACACAATGAATTGAAGAACTACATTATCAGCAGGGGATAGTCCAACCTCTCGACTTTTAATTAAACCTCAAGTATTTTTCGTATAGCGAGACTTGAAAGAAAAAAGATAGCAGAGTACAAATGAAGTCCCATACCTTTACTTCCTAAGTTAAGTTCATCATTTTAGCTCTAGCTAGCTATTTACCTACTGTCATTATTTATGAATGACTTGGCATGAAATGATATTAAGTTTTTTTGTATAGAAACATTACTAACCCTTACTGTGTCTTTCACTGAATGAAACTAGCAGTTACTCTCTCATTAGATTGACTCTAAACAATCGTCTCTCGGTAGCGAGTGTTTATATGTAGACCAACCTCTGAAAATTAACGATTGGATTTCAGGGAATACTTTTTAAACATAGACAATTCCGAAACTCTCAAGAAAAAAATTAAATTAATCGTTTACAATGTTTTTTGCATTCTCAGGAAAATCTTCTTCAAATAGCTTCTTGATCAAACTGTCGGTCATCTGACTGCCCTTGAAATTGCTTAAGTAAAACATTATCAGAAGATATTTCCTTTTTTTGAACAACATTATGATAAAGGTGTGCAATCGTCTGACAACTGCGTGCGCACCGAGGAGTTTGGCATTTTCTTAGTTACATTCCTTGTTTGGCAGCTTTTTTTTTGGCAGCTCTTTTTTTTGCAGCTCCTTTTTTGGCAGCTCCTTATTTTGGCAGCTCCTTATTTTGGCAGCTCCTATTTTGGCAGCTCCTTTTTTGGCAGCTCCTTTTGGCGGCTCGCTCCTTTTCTTGGCAACTCCTTTTTTGGCATCTCCTTTTTCGGAAGCTCCGTTTTTGACAGCGCATTTTTTGGTAGCTATCTTTTTGGCAACTCTTGTTTTGGCAGCTACTTTTTCGGAAGCTCCGTTTTTCACAACGCCTTTTTGGCAGCTCCTTCTTTGACAACGCCTTTTTATAGCTCCTTTTTTGGCAGCTCATTATTCGATAGCTCCTGTTTTGGCAGCTCCTTTTTCGGAAGCTCCGTTTTTGACAGCGCCTTTTTTGCCAGCTCCTTCTTTGAAAGCGCCTTTTTTACAACTCATATTTTGGCTGCTCCTTTTTCGGCAGCTCCTGTTTGGGCATCTCCTTTTTCGGAAGCTCCGTTTTTGACAGCGCCTTTTTTTGCAGCTCTCTTTTTGACAACTCCTGTTTTGACAGCTCATTTTTCGGAAGCTCCGTTTTTCACAACGCCTTATTTGGCAGCTCCTTCTTTGACAGCGCCTTTTTTACAGCTCCTTTTGTGGCAGCTCATTATTCGACAGCTCCTGCATGTTTTGGCAGCTCCTTTTTCGGAAGCTCCGTTTTTGACAGCGCCTTTTTGGCATCTCCTTTTCTGACAGCGCCTTTTTTGACATCTCCTTTTCTGACAGCGCCTTTTTTGGCATCTCCTTTTCTGACAGCGCCTTTCTTGCATGGCAGCTCCTGTTTTGACTGCGTCTTTTTGGAATGTAAACTAATACTGAGTCTTACTGTAAATTGTCGCTTTTGAATAGTTTGTAAAGTAAGTTCGGGTGTTTCTTGGAGGGTAGATAGAGACTCTGAACAATCCAAGTCCCAGACGGGATTTAGACCACCTGGATACTAGTAAAGAGTTCACCACGTGAGCATCACATGACTAGTATCCAGGAGGTCGCGGGTTCTCGAACAAATCCCGTCTGGGATTCGCATTTCGCATAATTACATCACTGGTCAGTAACTCTATACTACTTTAAGATTATCATGCAACTTTATTCCATTCAAAAGAATTAATTCGAGGAATTAATATATTTAGCGAGAGATTTGAACGAATCTCAACGATGTGGTGAAGATACAAATGTTTACTTTTGGAAATTCAATCCTTGTCCATAAGATAGTGGTTTATAGATTCGGTAAATTCGGTGATGTGCTCAGCTCTGTGTTTATCTTTGAAGCTGCTTTACTTTATGCAAGCCAAGGCAAATAGTGGAATCAAAATTCTAGTGGTCGTATTTTCATCTCCACTCTCTTCAGGGAATAATAATAACCCTTCCAACCGTTCCAGACAACACCTTTAGCGTATTGATCGGTAGTACCTTTCAGGTAAAGACCATTGAGGTTGCTGCCATGACAGGATGTGTACCACCAGGCACCGACGTACATTACAGCACAATTGTTGGAATTCCCATCATTGTCACGATCCTTTGTAGAGAACTGGGAGTTGCTATGATCCCTTAGAGAGTCACCAGCATTTCCTGGACAAAAGGCACAATGATGAGTACCGTACTACGGTGAGTCGTCTTCGTAAGAGTGAGAAGTAGTACGGTACAGTTCGTGCCGTGCGGTGATCGTGCTGTGTCTACGCATTCTGATTGGTGGAGCAATGATTTTATGCGCTGTGATTGGTAATTGAATAGATGTCTACGATTCCGTACCGTTACCGTACTGTAATAATTACTGATTGCATAAAACACATAATAATTTGGTATTATTTGTCAAAGTGTATATTTCAATCTCTTCCGATTAATTGATCTTAAGAAAAATCAGGCTGGGACTACCCACAGAGCTAGGCTCCAACGACGGGGTCTTAGATTAATATTAACAATATACAAAACAATTTCAATTTTAGAAATGGCTAGGCTTAGCTAACAGCATATAGTTTCTTTGCTAAGGCGTCCAGTGGACGTGCCTGGTGGCATTTGACCACAGGCAGCCCAAGAAATTGTCTTGTATATACAGTAAATGTATGGGTCGAAAATATCGTAAAATTGGTTTGTAATAAACTTGACTAACCTTTGTCTGTATTTGTTTTTGATATTATGTAGATCCTTTCTAGCTGGTTTTTAGCCGTTTTAAGGACAGACAAAGGTTATTTAGTCAAGTTTATTACAAATCAATTCAGTTACTATATTTTCGACCTACATTTACTGTATCACAAGACAATGAGGGTTTATCACGTAATTTCGAAACTCATAGGACAAAAAATGATTATCATAGCTGGAAAGAGCTCGTTGAAATTTGTAAAAATGTGAAGTTTGGAAAAGATCGCTTCACAAATTGCGAAGATATGAATTTTCAAAACTTCACATTTTTGACCGGCTAATTTCAACTCGGAGCTCTTTCCAGCTATGATAATCATTTTTTGTACTATGAGTTTTGAAATTACGTGATAAACCCTCATTGCTTGGGCTGCCTGTGATTTGACACACACAGTTTGGAATGTTTGGGGGATGTCAGGTTCATATACTTTGTGAGATTATTATAGTACTTCATTAGGTTGACTTGGAAAATAGTGCAGTATTAATAGCCAAAGCACAGAACAGCCCAGCATGCGATGTTCTGGAAATCATTTGACAGTAAAAATATTCCGAGATTTGGAAATTAGTTGGAAACTCAATTTCCACTGAATATATTTCTAATGAATTTCCCAGGTTTGAAGAACTAGGATGTCATGTTCTCTACTGATATTTTTCTTTCGGCTCGGCTTAATTCTGAATATTCAGCTTTTGCATCCATGCTAAATAAATATGGTAAAGAGCATTTATTATATTAATAAACTTTATTTTACAAGGGAATACATATTACAGATATTATGTCTCAAAAAAAAAAAAAAAAAAAATTAAAAAAAAAAAATTAAAACAATTACAGCTTCAGCTGAAAAACTTATGGCTCTTATTATGAGCAATAATCAACTTTCAAACCTTGACAATTCATTGGCAATTCAAATGACAACTTTATTATTAGTTCTATTTTTGCCCGGGGATGGTGGCCAACTGAAGTCTCTTTTTGACGTTCACCTCATTTTCCCTCTTAATTAAGGAATGGTTAACGCTTAGCGTGCGCGGGAAGTTGGGAGAGCACGAGAGAAGCGTAAGAGTTGCTCGAGGCGTAGCCGAGACCAACTGTAGCTCCACGAGTGCTCTCCCAAATTCCCAAGTGCTCTATAACTCGATGGACGCACAGCTAAAGCCGTTGACCATTTCTTTTATAACATAGTCACTGCAAATTCAAATAAAACAATTTTATTTTCCGATTGATTTCAGAGCGCGCGCTATGGCGATGACGTGAGCGTGTGTCCGTAAGCCTATGCAATGACACACGCTAACCAACCAATCAGAGCGCGCGTTATATCATACTCATGTTACTATTATATGGAATGACTTCGTTCTGTACAGCATGTATAAAGTTCCCAGAAGATGCCCAGACCTCCAATCTTACTTGCGGAAGATTAACCAATATAGTTTTCGTAGAGAAGAGAATTTCGATATACGAAGCCCTGACTATGTTTGAACGCCTGGCTGCATCTCCCAACGTCAACATCCACGAATAGGCCACATCGTACGATGCAATCGCTACCACTTTTTCAGATAAATGGCACAGTCTCCCAAGGAGCAGCTTAAAAGTTACTTTGTAGCCCTCCTTGCAGTCAAGGAGTTTGCGAAAGTGTTTTCAACTTGCCAAGGTGTTAAAACACCTTGGCAAAGGTTGACTGATTGTCCAAACCTGCCTTTCCGCCCTAAACTCACCACTCTTGAGCTTGAGTGATGATTTAATTCATATTTAAGCTAAATCGTTCTACGTCGACACCAGACGAGTTTTTTGGGGTAACGGACTTATACAATACAATACAATACAACACAATACAATACAATAACTTAAGTACGAACTTGTCCGAGTTCCGTGAGTTATAGTTAGGTGTAAGCTATATATTAAGTGTTTGTTTGAGTTTTGCGACTCCTTAGAGTTGTGGTCTCGTAGTATTGGCGTATTTGTCTTGGGAATGGAATTTGGTATTTCATCCTTTAATTGTCGGTCGGAATTCTTTACTACAAGCAAAGGGAATGCCGCGAATAGAATGCTATTTACAATATAGCATATATATCATCTTCATTTCGACCATTTAATTGGAATAATGATTTGCTCCAACCTTATGTTTTTCATCAAACTATATGATACTCATCAAATGCATCGAGGTTTCTTTAATACCGGTATCTCCAAATGGTCATTGATTGATCAATGATATTGCCCAATCAACACGCCAGGCGGTGAACTTCATTTCACGTAGTTTCATATTTCATGTAAAGTAATATTTACCGCCAACTATATCGAAACTTTATAGTCAACAAACCCGTTATTTGATAAGGATGAGTTCACATGGTGATGAAACGATACTGAAACACAGGAACTCAGAAAAAATCTGAGTTCCAAATGGGAATCGAACCCACGACCTACTGCATTCTAGTTGGATGCTCTACCATTGAACTACTGGGACTCAATGGGTTTTTTTTGTTATTGTGTTTCTTAATGAGGGTTATCATGTAATTTCAAAACTCATAGGACAAAAAATGATTATCATAGCTGGAAAGAGCTCGTAGAAATTAGTAAAAAACAAATATGAATTTTCAAAAATCGAAATTTTATATGAAAACTTTTGGAAATTACGGCTTGGAGGCAACTCTTGCCTCCAACAAAGGTTTTCATTCAAAATTTCGATTTTTGAAAATTCATATCTTCGCAATTTGTGAAGCGATCTTTTCCAAACTTCACATTTTTACTAATTTCAACGAGCTCTTTACAGCTATTATAATCATTTTTTTGTCCTATGAATTTTGAAATTACGTGATAAACCCTCATTGCATAGTAAGACAAAAGACAATAATTCATAAGTCATAATTCACGTGTAGGTGAATTCGGCGCAAACATAGATATGACATGTTTTTGTGCATGGGTACAGAAAACAACTTAATTGCAGCGGCTTGTCGTTTTTATGTGTTGTTGTATTTCAATAAAACTGAGGTATTGAAAAGGAAAAACACAGTTGGCACTCAAACGAGCATCATCGCGAATGAGGCTTCTACATGAACTGACTTTCTTTCCACGATTACCACTTGGAAAAACAGGTATATCAGTGTAAAGAACCAAAAATGTTTGATTAGATTATTTGTAGGTTATGGTATATAAAATGATATCGGCGGCGAACCAATTGCTGGCCCGGTCAAAGACTTTAATGTAAACGTTTCGGCCTGTTTGGCCTTCTTCAGTAAATGTTGTACAATACTTGGAGGTAGCTCTCTATATATAAATACTTGAATATAGGATAAGGTAGGCCAAAGATGAGCTTCCAGTAGAAGGATTCCAGAAGGAATTCACAGTCTACTCTCCATACTGAATAGATTAAATATATAGTAGAAAATGAGACGCACGCCACCTCTGACTGTTCAAAATAATGTATTTTAATCCTTCTACTGGAAGCTATATATTCCACTTCCACTTCAACAATGACTACTCTCTCCGGCTCTCAGTTGGCAAAGAGCAATCTTGAGAGATCGTAACTTAGACCCTGAATTCGACAGTGCTAGATAGAGTGCAGACACCCACCTTAAGAATATGGAAGAGTGTTGATGTTGATCGGCCAATCGGCTGGAATCCAAATTCAGCACAATACGACAGATATAGCTGAACCAGTCTGGAGGCTATTACTGTCCTCACCACATTGGGGATTTCTACCTTCTCGCCACTGGAAAGCTTGAGTAGCTTTGTTCCATATGCAACATCCTGCAGAAACGAGGGGCTTGAAATAAAATCTAAGAAGTGATCCACTTTCGCAGGGTCCAGCCGGCTTCTTTGTAATTTTGGTGGCTCGATCTGGTAACCAGGCATGGTTTCAGTGGCGTGTTTTCTGGCCTCATCAATTCTCCACTTTGTAAGTCCAGGAATCAATGTCAGAAGTTCGGTTTTTGAATAGTCTCCAACAAATATCGACAGAATTTGTTGCCGCGTATACCAAGAGTCGGCCTCCTCATATAATCGTATCAGCTTTGAAATGAGGGAACCCTCAAGCAAGTCAGTTCCATATGTAGTTTTGAACTTGTCGGCAACGTGCTGAAAGAGCCAGGTAGAATTTGCCGGTGCTATGGCATCCAACACTGTTTCTACAGCCTGAGTTGCTTTTCGTTTGTAGTATCGAGTTGTTGATGTTGAAATTTCTGTTACGTCAGTGTTTAGTTGAGATCGTATGGGACTGATATTTCCAGCTGTTCTTCTCAAGAAACTATTAAGAAATAGCAGCCTGTCCTGTATCTTGGGTGTTGGCTGCCACTCTTGTGAAGTCTCACCTGCCGTCACTGAGTCTTGGGATCCCGACGAAAAAACATCAGAATTATGATCACCGGTGGCAGTTGACTGTGTTGTCTGTAATATTTGAACCTAAAATCACCAAACCCACAGCATACATTACTATACGAAACAGTACTGAACTATTCATATATTTGATTTATTTTCGATTTCACGGAGATTTCCAATGATTTCCCGCCACCAAAGCCCTGGTTTCCCTCTATTATAGGCTGTGAGGTATGTTCGTCGTATTGTTTCGAGATTGAGAGTGGTGAGTTAGTATATATATTTAGGCCGGTAGTTTTTTTTTACCCCGAGCAAAAAATATGAAGGACGAGGAGATGTTTCAATCAATAAGACTTACTTCACTCTCTTCCTGCTGAACTGGTCCAGGTCCCCCAGATTCCACAACGATTGATGACAAAGTGGTTTCTACCTCAAGGACTGTGTCACCTGTGTCAGTGTCTGGCTGCAGATCTACCTCCATTGTTACACTGGCACTTTGCGGAGAATCCAGTTGGGCCCGATGCTCATTTCGACAACGTTTACATATGCCTGTTTGAAGGGACGAACAACATCATTATTATTTAACATTATTTGTTAATCTGGCATAAGGTATGGAAAAACGCACTACTTTGAGGTGTCCGCGGCACACTAACTACTGTACCCTACACCCATAGTATCCTCCCCAGTCTGTGGTCAAAATATGTAATAAAATGCTAATAATATTCATGATGATTACAGTAGCAGTACTACAGGATTTTAGCTCGAGGGTCGGGCATGGGTTGATTATCTTAATACAGTCGAACCTCCTGTAAGCGACCACCCAAAATGTCAAGCTTTGTGGTCGCTTACGAGAGGCGGTCGCTTACGAGAGGTATAGCGATTGGAACTGATCATCTGTTGGTATTTTGGAAAACTGGTCGCTTACGAGAGGTGGTCGCTTACGAGAGTGGTCGCAACCGGAGGTTCAACTGTATTTTCATTTTTAACATACCAAAATCCACTCGCCCGGGATAGTTAAGGCTGGTCAATTAGTATTGCATTGGGCTAAACATTAATCGATCAGTACGTACTATAGTAATAATCAAATGAATTAGGATTCCATACCTGCGCCAACGGAAAGAAACGTATTCCAATTTTTCGCAATTTCTCGAACCATTCCCAAGCGTTTGCTCCTCTTTCTGGTTTATTTTTGCGGTTCAAGTGCAATGGATGCTGACATTGCTTATGTGCTCTCCAATACACTCCCAGGACTGCGCGGTGTTTTGGACAGATAGTCATGTCTTGACCTTCCTCGTTAAATAGGCCAGCACGTGCAAGGATCAATGCCTTTTCGGAACGAACACACGACTGAGCGACTTTGATTTGTCTTAGGTGAGGCCTGATATCACTGGCACATGCACTCAATGCAAAGAATTCTTGGTGACCAGGAAATCTTGGCGATACATCACATTTACTTTTACAGTGTGTAAAAAAGGAACACGACAAGCTTGACGACATAGCTCGCTCACCAAACATTGCTCATGTATTGACCTGGTATACTTTGCAGGCATTTATTTATACAGAATGACTTCATGTACAATTACGCAACAATTGCGTACACAGCTGACAATATTGCAGCCTTGAAATACCATATTTGGCTGGGAGATTTTCGCTTGAAAAACATTGAGCAATAATTACGCAATTCACTATGTAATATAAAACTTTATGTCGTCACAATATACCATGATGTCCCAAACAGACATTCAGTAAAACAATTCAAAGCGGAGACTTTCCTCAAGGCAAAGTATACGCCTAAGATCAAAAATGTACAAAAACAGCACCAAAAAACTGTTTGTTTCATAGCAGACCATAGCATAGCGTAAGCGATGAAAATCATGTCACGCAATCAGTCTGTCATTACCCAACTCAATGGACTCCAATAATATATTTTGACATTTTTCATCACATAGGTGTTTACAAATCCTCATTTAAGCCAAGGAATAAGTTTGTTTGGTTGATTCAACGTTGTTGTAGGCGAGATTTGAACAATCATGCAGTGCATATAATGTGCCGTCTGTCACGTTCGAGTGCACTGGATTACGGCTAATTAACATGAAGCAGAGATGGTCTTTACGGCTTCTGATGCAAATAAACAAGTCGTGACTTTGAAATGATATGTGAGTATCATTTATTTTGGCTTTTTGCAAAGATTTGTATTTTGTGTGGCTGAGTTACATATGGATGCGAGAAAGCTCGAAATATATGATCGTTTTCAGCCGCTATTCGACCACAATTGTTATTATTATATTATATTTACTATGTCATATTGGTAATTACTTTATCACAAGGTATCAGTAGGATATTACAATAACGATAAACCCCATTTGTTAATGTGAACCACTTCAAATGTTTTTTTTTACTTTTTTTGAAAGTGAGTTTCATTATGCTGGTTAGAGACTTCGAGTGAGGGCTGCGCGAAATATTTAACAGATGCCAAAAATTTTATGACGGATTTAGGTAGTACTAGGATAGATGTGACTCGAGATATAACTGTCTGTCTTTAGGAAAGATGCGCATTGGAGATATTTAGTCCTAAAATGTCGTGTTTGGCCGTCTTTGAAAATATTGTGTGACGTAGTTAATGATTGACAGCCACTGATTGACAGGCAAAATTCCAAATAAGTTAAAATTGGGCATGTAAGTTAACAAAGTATGTATCATTACTCTTGTGAACTGACAATAAATTATAGCATATTCTGTAAAAATTACAGGTGTCTACATTTACTGCATTTTGGGTTGAAATTTTCGCGTACCCCCTGAAAAAGCAGGGGGGGTGGTCTATCTCGCCAGGGAAAAATCGAAAAACCAAACGGTTTTGGATTCTTGAGTTTCTACCCATAACCTTTATTTTGGGAAAGTTTCATTAAAATCGGAGAGATAGCATGTATCACATCTGCCTGGTCCTCTCGTGGAGGCACTCTTAACTTTTTTTTTTCTTCGAGTATATATCTTGATTTTCATTGATACTAATTTTTCTGTTCAGATTTTTGCAGAATAACCAACTTACTTCGCTACCCAGTGGTCTATTCAACAACACAAACATACTGAGTGTTCTGTAAGTAACAGCACTAGTTTAAATTTAATGCAAGGAAAGGTGATGACTTTACACAAAACCGAGTTGTCTTTAAAACTTTGCTTTGTTTATTTTTCTTCGCGTATCTTGCTTTTCACTGATATTGATTTTTCTGTGCAGAGATTTGGGTAATAACCAACTTACCTCGCTACCCAGTGGTCTTCTCAAGAACACAAGAGGCATGAGTTATTTGTAAGTAGAAACAAGAGACCATGAGGTCCCTCATGGTCTCTTGGTAGAAACAATAATCTTTATTGCGAAAAGACAAGGTCACTTTTCTTTGAGGTACTATCAATCCAGTGTAATGTATGACTCTTCAGTCACCCAAACAAACTCAGCTAGATGTTGGCGTATGCTTTTGATGCTGGCTAAAATCGACGATTTCTGTTTAATAAATTGGGTGTTTCTTGTTGTACAGTCTGCATTGTATTCTTGGTTAGGTTTCTTTGTATGCAGGGTATTGTTTTGGTTCAAGTTCATTCTTCTCGTTCTTTGTGTTCATTGTCTAACGTCATCTGGTGTTCTGCAACACCAAGAAACCTCCAACAAATTGACATCACCTCGTGGATCCACACTACTTTGACAATGTTATGACGAAATTGATCGTCAAGAAGAGGACAGACGCATAAAAAAGTGATGTCAATTTATTTTTTACAATAACAACAATTATTCAAACATGTTTACGTACACACCATCTTGTATTTCTCGATCTTACGAATTTCTTGACTATTTCTTGCAGTTCGTAGTCATTTAGTGTCGCAAAGCGAACGCTATCATTTACTTTCTGTTCGGACTCAACTTCCTCCAGAGACAAGCATAGTTTTTCATCTGAAATTTCCTCAAGAAATCAGTTCAACTTGGAACGAAGGAAAATCGTCCATTGATGACATTTTTCTCCTTCGATCTTCAGCTTTGTACGCGCCATTTTGTTTTTATCTGTCTGTCCTTTTATTGATGATGAAAATTAACCAATCAGCGCGCGAGAAATTTGTAAGTTATTGTAAAATAGTCATTCGATCGATCGATGACGATGATTTGATTATTGAATAAACTCTCTCACAAATTATAGATGTTCCAAAAGAAACCAAAGCAAACCCTTAAACGTTCCAACAACATTTATGATGTGCTACTTTTTGATTAAAACTGAGAAAGGTTGTATACGTAAATTATATTACGATAGCTTTTGTTTTCATTTTTGTATTGCAATAGTGCTTGTCAAGCATCACGTAACGAGCTCAAAAATCGTTCCCCTGTTTCCAAAATTTCAAAATTGTAGGAACCCGATGCAGAAAACGTCACATACAGAAACCTTCACATGTACTATAACTCCACCATCAATATCGGGAAAATAA
The DNA here is from genome assembly GCA_033675265.1 of Actinostola sp. cb2023. Classification (NCBI taxonomy): domain Eukaryota; kingdom Metazoa; phylum Cnidaria; class Anthozoa; order Actiniaria; family Actinostolidae; genus Actinostola; species Actinostola sp. cb2023. The sequence continues at coordinate 123,774 of JAUJYZ010000311.1, forward strand.
GAACAAGTAATCCTTCTCTTCTTTCAGCATTTCCCCCCAAGGATAGGTGTCGAAATCTTTTATAAGAAAGCACTCTACTGACAATGCTCTAGCAATAGTACTAAAAGTACCGGCAGGTTTTTGTTACGAACAAAATTGGTCGCTCACATGGATGGGAGACTTCTCTTGAACAAAGTCATAAAATTGAAGAGGTCTCTGACATAGATCTCCAAATTTTGTTTCATATCTTTGTATTCAGGGTGGCTTGGGAGGATAGCAAACTCTTGCTCCAGTACAGGGGGAATCAGGTCCAAACGTTTCTTGCTCCAGTACAGGGGGAATCAGGTCCAAACGTTTCTTGCTCCAGTACAGGGGGAATCAGGTCCAAACGTTTCTTGCTCCAGTACAGGGGGAATCAGGTCCAAACGTTTCTTGCTCCAGTACAGGGGGAATCAGGTCCAAACGTTTCTTGCTCCAGTACAGGGGGAATCAGGTCCAAACGTTTCTTGCTCCAGTACAGGGGGAATCAGGTCCAAACGTTTCTTGCTCCAGTACAGGGGGAATCAGGTCCAAACGTTTCTTTGCTGAGTAAATGATTTTCATGCACCGCAACCAATACATTCATCCAAAACACAGAATCTCCTTTCTTTTCACAAATTCGGAAAGGAGCCATCTCCCATTTCGGCTCTCCCCGTCGTCGCGCTCGTTCAGTTGGTATCCACGCAACATGCAAAGCTCTTAAAACAGGAATCGGAACAGGATTTTGGACTCTTGTAGAGTTTATTAGTCGGGCTTCCTGTGGAAGGCCCGACTCTAAAAATGCAGTCCGGTCGTTGTCGTATTCTTCTTTGACCTCAAATCGCCAACTGGATTCTACAGTGCATGCGCCCTGTGCCGGCCGCTAAGATAATCACCGACGGCTCTAACTTCATGGTTTACCAACACGAGATATTAACCTTGTTGGAGGAAGGTTATGTCGTCTTGTTTTCAAAATAACCACAATAATTCATAGAGATATGGATTTATCAATCCAATACTTAATAGTACTACAAAGGGTTTAGAAATATTTAGAACTTACAACGAAGAGAGTTGATACACGCAGTGAAGAGAAAAATGAAATTACGTCAGTTGTGAGGTTTTTACACCGAGCCGAGGTAAACCCATATTTACACTTCATCCAAACATTGTTTAATCACTCTGCGATGTCTAGTTTATGTATGCGGTATTTGTATTTGTATTTGTATGGATATATTTATGGTATTCCAAAAACTATAACCATTGTCATTCATGATCGCTGAGTTTGTGAAATCAGTACTGAAATTAATTGCAAGGAAAGCATGTTCTACCGAGTCACGCAACGAGCGAACAAACACTGTTTTAATCGCACTAAGATATATATATATTTAGTTCAAATATGCTACAGTTACTGAGAAGCCCGACTTCACGCTAGTAGAGCGTCTAGTTTCGCTAAGAGCACCGACGTTATCTTTAGAAATATGGTTGAAAGATGTTTCTAAAATCACTCTACAATAATTATTGTTGTGTTTCTACTTATATTTGTTCAACAGAATGCTTTATCATAACAACCTATCCTATCTGAACTACTTCATGCTAGGGTACCTGAGATATCTACGTATACTGTAAGTATTGTAGCTTATTTGGCGGACAATGAAACAATTTACTATGCCCAATAAATTGAATTCTACGTCGACAAATTAAGTCGACTCAGATCTGAATTATGGAGATATTAGTACTATCGAGTAAAACATCCATGCTACATATTGGGTCTATCAGTCACGGTGTTAGTACAAGTTTGGCTATTTTTAGAACACGATCATTTCTCGAAATTGACCAATCACTGTGCACTTCCGGTTTTATTTGCAGTAACTCGTTTTATTTGTAGCAACTCGTTTTATTTGCAGCAACTCGTTTTATTTGCAGCAACTCGTTTTATTTGCAGCAACTCGTTTTATTTGTTGCAACTCGTTTTATTTGCAGCAACTCGTTTTATTTGCAGCAACTCGTTTTATTTGCAGCAACTCGTTTTATTTGTTGCAACTCGTTTTATTTGCAGCAACTCGTTTTATTTGTTGCAACTCGTTTTATTTGCAGCAACTCGTTTTATTTGCAGCATGCAACTCGTTTTATTTGCAGCAACTCGTTTTATTTGCAGCAACTCGTTTTATTTGCAGCAACTCGTTTTATTTGTTGCAACTCGTTTTATTTGCAGCAACTCGTTTTATTTGCAGCAACTCGTTTTATTTGTTGCAACTCGTTTTATTTGCAGCAACTCGTTTTATTTGCAGCAACTCGTTTTATTTGCAGCAACTCGTTTTATTTGTTGCAACTCGTTTTATTTGTTGCAACTCGTTTTATTTGCAGCAACTCGTTTTATTTGCAGCAACTCGTTTTATTTGCAGCAACTCGTTTTATTTGCAGCAACTCGTTTTATTTGCAGCAACTCGTTTTATTTGTTGCAACTCGTTTTATTTGCAGCAACTCGTTTTATTTGCAGCAACTCGTTTTATTTGTAGCAACTCGTTTGTATTTGCAGCAACTCGTTTAATGCTGCAACTCGTTTTATTTGCAGCAACTCGTTTTATTTGTGAAACATGAAACAGGTTAGATTAGGGTCGGGAGACAGGACCTCAGGTTTAACGTCCTTATCCGAGAAGACATGAAGGTCTAACCATTTGCAGATGTAATTACAAAGGCAGCACCTTCTCCTCAATTATTATATGATTGGTCAATTTCGTGTTCTAAAAATAGCCAAACTTGTTCGAACGCCGTGATATATTTTAATGCTACATGGATGCTCCTACTTATGGGCTCCTGCCGTACTTTAATGTATCAGCTAGATTTCAGATTTATTTAGAATTAACTTTGAATAATAGTAACAATTTAGATTTTTTCAAAGTTGAATAATTATAAGAAGTGATGAGCGATCGAGAGGTCAGAAACCGGCTAGCAACAGAAAACAGAAAAAGACAAGACTCGACAAGACACATTAATAAACTAAGTTCATTATTATTATTATTAGTGGTAGTATTATTATTATTAGTATTATTAGCATTAGTATTATTATTATTATTATTATTAGTATTATTAGTATTAGTATTTATTAGTATTAGTATTATTTATTATTATTATTATTATTATTATTATTATTATTATTATTATTATTTATAACTGCTTGATAACACTGTACATTTTATTACTGTTGATGGATCTCATTCGAATTCTATTTTAAGGGTTGCGTCGTATAACAACATTGAATACATTGAAGATTATACATTTATGCACTGTCCATCTCTAAAATACATGTAAGTATCTTTCACTTTGTACTGCATTGTACTGTCCATATGCACTGTCCATCTCTAAAATACATGTAAGTATCTTTCACTTTGTACTGCATTGTACTGTCAATGTCATTAACGTTGTCCAGCTAAAAAGAAAAGAAATTAACACTACAATAAATGTCACGTGTCTCATTCTATATTCGTTTTGCGCGCGTGGAATTTTCATTTCAAAATCAAACATCACCTCAGTGTGAAAACAAATTTTAACAATGCATTTTTTCACAAGCAGAGAAAATTTCATGCGTGACATTCATGTAGTGTTAATCTCTTTTTAGCTGGACAGTAAAGGCCGATTTACATGATACGATTTGTCGGCCCGATTTTTGATAAGCTTCGTTCGGAAAAATGAAGAAATCGGCCCGATTCGGAAAAATTTGTTGCACTGCAACAGATTTTTTCGTGTCGGGCCGATTTTTTGAAAGGAAAATCAAATGAATTGGAGTGTTAAAAACAATAGAACTCAAATCGGGCCGACAAATCGTATCGTGTAAATCGGCCTTAAGTTCGTAACATCGCATTTGATTTTCACTCAACAGTTTCCTGTTCAACAATCGACTGAAGACAATTACAACCAGAACATTTTTAGGAGCGATTAATCTCGAAATATTGTAAGTATTACAATAGTAAACACAACAAACAACAACATCAATTAACGAAAAACAAATAACAACAAAACCTTACAAACGTTAATAGCATATTTAACAATGATCTGAAATACAAATAACCATGACAACTAGAAAACTACAAAATACGCATCAGCTTCAACTGTTATTATTTCATGCCGAGAATATCCGCGGCAACACTTGCAACCACGGCCACTAATATTGAGATGATATGATACAACATTTATACAAGCATCAAGAGTTCCAGACTTCCGGTACGCGCGCAATGCATTGTGAGGTTCAAAGGAAAAGTGAGCACCAAGTGAGCAAAATCATATCTTGGGCTCCCTGTGTCTAGAATTGGTGCTCACTTTTCCGAGTTTCCTTTGTAATAATCTCATAATGCATTGCGTGCGTACCGGAAGTCTGGAAATCTTGATGCTTGTACTGATAGCGCATATCCATAGGTAATATACACCTATTTAGAAAAAACGTTGACAACGGGCGATCTGAAATGGATGATCTGAGACCAAGACGAATTATGGGAAACTGAGGGTCTTTTGTTAGTAACATGTGAAAATCATTCATTCGACCTCAAGTTTGGAATCACGCTTGGTGTTCGAACGAGATATGGCGGATGTTAAGTACTATATACAATATTCGCGTCCGATCTGTATGGGATTTACAAACTCGAGCCGTAGGCGAGAGTTTGTAAATTCCATACAGATCGGACGCGAATATTGTATATTACTTATCGAATCCAACGATGTATAACTGGATATTTTACTATAATTTTGATGCATGATTGGAAGCTGTTTGGCCGAGAAAATCCAACTTAAAGTATTTGCAAATGAGGACGATTTTCTATCCGATTGTTTCATGATTCGATGAATACAACGAAGTGTTTTGTCGGACCGCCATTAGAGAAGCAATTTGCAGCCACGCGGTTAGTTAATTAGTAAATTGGTGTATTTTTTAGTGGTTTTGAGCCAGTCACTGAGGGTGGTCACGGCCAGGGATTGTTACTCGTCCTCAGTATTTTTTTTTACGTGGTTATTAAGTGCAGTGTAGAGTTCAAGAGATGGGACCGCCATTTACGTTATATTATTATTTATTATAGTGTCCCCAATTAGTTGTATAAACTAAATACATTGACACTGAAATAAAGTCATTAAATTATTATTATTATTTATTATTATTATTATTTACGTGATCATCCGAGCAACGTGAACTATTTAAAAAACCATTTGTAGATGTAATTACAAAGGCAGCACCTTAAGACCCTCAGTGTTGGTCCGGCCAGGGACTGATTAACGCAAGGCATGTTGTAGAATTCTTTCAGATAACCCTATCGAATCCATCGCTGAAAAAGCTTTCTACAACAACTACCGACTACAAAAACTGTAAGTGATATCTGAATAGAGTTGTTTTCGTATGAGTGGGAAACATACGACACGGAGTTAAGGTAATGGTACGGAATCGAAGATATCTATTCAACCCAACCCTTGATTCAACCAATCAGAGCGCGCAAAATCATTGCTCAACCAATCAGAATGCTTGGACACGGCCGCACGAAAACGACTCAGTCTATACCACTACATTAATAATTATGAATGAATTGAATAAACATTGATATAAACAGGGTGGTCCCTTTATAGTAGAAAAAGCTACTGCTATCAATGGGAGCCCTAATATTTGCAACACAGATACTAAAGTAAATGATGATGTAGACGGGTGAAAAACGTTCTTTCTCCACAGGTTTTTGTTGCAAACTAACGTGAAGGTCGTCACTATGAATTGGTTTAATGTCTTTTAAAAGACCTGTATCACTAGCAATGTAAGTATTGTTTCAAGTTAGGCGGAGGACCATTCCAGGAGAAGGCGAAAGGGAGAGGGAGAGGGAAAGAGGGAGAGGGGAGGAGAGGGAGGAGAGGAGAGGGAGAGGGAGAGGGAGAGGGAGAGGGAGAGGGAGAGGGAGAGGGAGAGGGAGAGGGAGAGGGAGAGGGAGAGGGAGAGGGAGAGAGGGGAGAGGGAGAGGGAGAGGGAGAGGGAGAGGGAGAGGGAGAGGGAGAGGGAGAGGGGAGAGGGAGAGGGAGAGGGAGAGGGAGAGGGAGAGGGAGAGGGAGAGGGAGAGGGGAGGGAGAGGGAGAGGGAGAGGGAGAGGGAGAGGGAGGGAGAGGGAGAGGGAGAGGGAGAGGGAGAGGGAGAGGGAGAGGAGAGGGAGAGGGAGAGGGAGAGGGAGAGGGAGAGGGAGAAACCTCTTCTGGCGACTGGTATATCGGCTGATAATGTCCGCGGCTGAGATATCGTCCGAATAATAAACAGTTGGCCGAGCAACTGAGCTTCGAGCAACTGTGATATTTTGAGGACCATCTCTAAGCCAAGGACATTATCAGCCGATATACCAGTAAGCCAGAAAGGGGTTTATTTATTTTATAACCCTTCGATTAATTTTCGAAGTATGTCTTCTGTAAATAAAACACTCGGCTCGGAAAAACCACATTCATTGCGAATTTTGTTGACCGGCTTTTTGCGGTGTTTTTCGGACTGCCGACCAAAACCTTTATTTCCATCCAGGTCACTCGCCAAAAGGGGATTATTGTTCTGCCATTACAATTTAGATAATTTCATTTTTCTCAAAAGTGGGAAATATCATCTCCAAACTGGGGGAGATTACCTGGCATCCGTCCAGTAAAATTGTACCACGTGACCCGTTTTAACCAATTATGGGTGCGCGCGAAAATTTATCGATGGGTTATAAGCGCTGATAACACTAACTCGTCCGAAGAACCAATCAAAATGCTCAAAATGCAATAGCCGAGGTTGAGTATTTAATAAAATCTGTTATCATTCACATTATCTTCTCCGGGATTTTCATTGGTCGAGAGACGACTACGTCACTGCAGATAACTTCCTACGAATAAGTGTTTTCGTTCTCCTCGACAATGGCAGCTCGATTTTTTTCCAGAGTTGTTGCTTCAGGTGACAGAAAATAATGTGAATGATAAAACAATTATTGAACTCGGTCTTTGCAAAATATCGTGATTTTGTCAGTGGCTCTGCCTTCGGCATCGGCAAATAATTATTCTACTCGCCACTGACAAATCACGATAGTTGCTCAACCTCTTCCAATAATTGCTAATTCGTTCTCCTCGATAATGGCAGCTCGGTTTTTTTCCAGAGTTGTTGCTTTAGGTGAGAGAAAATAACGAGTGAACGGCATCGGCAAATAATTATTCTACTCGCCACTGACAAATCATGATATTTTGCTCAACCTCTTCCAATAATTACTCGGGCCCAGGCCGCAGGCCGCCCGAGTTAGAAAATGCGGATTTCGGTAGTAGTAGTAGTAGTAGTAGTAGTAGTAGTAGTAGTAGTAGTTTTGTTCGGCTTCAAAATGACGAGTATGCGACGTATTTAATCGTATAAGATTACTCCGCAGATTTGAAAAGATAAAGGAGACACAGGACTCAAGTAGATTATGAATCTTAGTTTTGAAAGCAGCTGTAGATCTTCAAGCTATTAAAAGGTCAGGATTCTAGTTCATCGTTCAATGACTAGAAGTGGTAAAAGGACTAGAAGCTCGCTTAAAATATTTTTTTTTTTAAACAAACGCGAGGCCGTTATCGGAACCATCTGACCTATGCAACCTCAAGACGTATCATGTTCGTACTCACCGGACTAATAGTCTCCCTCGTCACTCAACTGTCACTGATTGTCATGACGTCAGAGAAATTATATTGTATTGAAGAAGATGTCCTTGTTTTATTCGACGTTCGAACCGTAACTCGAACCCGAACTCGATTCCAAACTCGACGTTTCGGGATCTGAAGCTAGAGAGGGGGCCTTTACACAAACTCATCAAAATCAAATCAATTGAACTCAAAGTCAAAAGGTAATCAAATGAACTCAAAGGCAAATCAAATGAACTCGACACATACATGTATATACATAGTCTCCCTCGTCACGCAACTGTCAGTCATTGTCAGGTCTCTCCTCGCGCAGCTGACATTGTCCTTGTTCTTCAACCAACTGGCATTCATTTTCAAGTACTTCCTCGAACAACTGACATTTTCCTTTTCACAATGCCCGAGTGAACGCTCATTGAGCGTCTTGTTGCTAATTATTTGTCTGACTTTATTTTAAAGATCCCCAACTGTGAACTCCAAGGTCTTGTCATTTGACCAAGTTAATCTAAATATGGCCTATTATTTGGGATATGCAGGCTTCCAGTGTGACACGGACTCTTTCGGATACTTTTACATATGTACTCCATGCTTGTATGGTAGCTATATTACCCAACAGTTCAAATGTGCACATTGTCCAGCAGGTACAACGTTCTTCATGGTTTACTGCGAAAATCCTTGTATCGCGACCTTTCGTTTTGAAAACTTCTGTTGGATTTTGGGTTTTTCTGTTCCGACAATCACTAATGTCCATTTCTTGAGTTCAAAGTTAACTCAGCATAAACAGCATTATTTAAAGTACTAAATAGTAACATTTCTATTGTTTTGTATTGTATTTAGTACTAATTAGTGCAAAAAATATGTATCGGACGGAAGAGAAAAATCCAAAATCCAGTTGAAGTTTACAAAACGAATGGTCGCGATACAAGGATTTTCGCAGTAGTGTAGTAGTTCCTCTCAGCTCTGGCGTAAACATGTTTCCCATTTCAGACGACGTGTTATTGTCCTGAGTAGTATTTTTTTCTCTATACGGTAACGCTTTTTAGTCTCCTTTGCAGCCGTTCTTAGTGTCAGTCTAAAATCCCTCCCCAACGAGCGGCTGCTTTCTCCAGAGGGATTTTAGACTGACACTAAGAACGGCTGAAAAAGAGACTAGTAACGCTTGAGCACGGACATAAATATGGATGTCATCAAGCAAGATATGTGCTTTGATCATAAATCTTCGAATGTATTTGGAACGGTCACGTCGGCTGGAACATATGTGTTTGGTAAGCGGTAACTAATTTCCAGTGAAAACTCTTGGAGAAACAACCATAGCTGCACCATGCAGCCCAGTAATCCTTCGTTCTCTAATTAGTCAATAGGGTAGAGAGAGTAAGGTAGGCGCGAGCCCAAGAATCGTAGGTTATCCCCTCCGCCATTCTACCTTCCATGATGTTCGTGTTTGGCCTCGAAGCGAGCTCTTCCACATACTAAATACAATGACATGGATTTGGGGTGAAAGAGACAACATCAATTTTTGAAACCAATATAAGTCAATATAATTCCGTTTTTATTTCCACATTGATCAATAAATATTATTATAACTTTTGATTTAAAATTTTATCAACGAAATTCCCCATACGAGAACGTTGGTTAATGAATTCACTTTTTTCCAATTAGGAGGGTTTTATCAAGACGGGATTGCTTCCTATGGAGTAAATAGATGTAAAATGTGTGACAATGGAACTTTTGTAAGTCAGAAAAGAGCACCAGGGAGAGGTCGTGATGACTGTTTGCTGTGTCCCCTAGGTATGTAAGGGATAGGAGATTCACCATCATAGATAACACTTTACCAGCCATGAATTTGGATCATCTTTTGGACAATCATTAAAATCACCCAACATTACAAAGTTTAAGGTAGTTTGTTTAACTGATTGTCTTTAATAGCACGACATACTTTTTCTTGTTCGGTATATCAATTAAATGGTACAGCATGTGCTGTGGTCATATCATATAATGTGGTACGGCAGGAGAAGCAAACGGTAATCATAGCAATGCAGTATTTTCTTATTTCTTTACAGGTACACAGAATGACCTCTTTGCAGGCTATAGAGCATATCGATGCAAGGATGGTTATTATCGATTGGACCGATTCGAAAGGTGTTATCCTTGTCTCGACTATGGAGTCACGTGTTCCAATGAGTCACTAGTACTAGACCCAGGCTACTATTGGCAATGGATTTCCGAGTCAGAGAAGAACTACTATATGAACTTTACCAACAACCTGCAAATATTTGATGAAAACTATGACAAGAACCTCGTGACTTTCAATGGATCTTTCCCCAAGCCGTACTGACCAGTGCCCAAGAACGCTGTCTTGCAGAGGAGGAATGGACGCTGACTGTGCTGAGGGTTACACAGGATCGCTGTGTGCTGTTTGTAATGACGGTCATTATAAACTTGTTGCTACATGCTTTAAGTGTCCTGCACTTCAATGGCTGATTTTTCAGGTATCTACAAACACTTCCGGCACATTTGTGTTTTATTTTTACTATGACCCATGATGGCTTCATAGATGAAACCTTAGCAAAAAAAGACGGGAAGGGGCAATTATCGTTTGGCTAAATTTTATACTTCCATAATCCGGGGAGAAAGCAGGATTGACAGATGCTCAAGGAAACACATCACTGTTGATAATGTTTAAAATGATTCTTATTAAACTGGAAACTGGAACATAGAGATTTGGGGGGGAGGGGAGGGGGTGCTTATTCGGGAAGGGGCGCTTATTTCAAAAATCTAAATCGAGGGGGGAGGGGGCGCATACTCGGAAGGGTCGAGGCGCTTATTTGAAGGAGGGCGCTTATTCGAATTATTACGGTATGATATATTTTACAGATATGTGCTCTTTTCCTGGTTGTCATGGTGATTCTCATTGCTGTCATCAAAGTAAAGAAGCGTAAGGCAGGAACTGAACGATCTCTTTCTGACATCATACTTGCTCGTGTGAAGATAATTGTATCTTTCTACCAAATCTCTTCTGGAACACTCGATGCCTTCTCGTATGTCCAATGGCCAAGTGCACTGATCAAACTGAGTGAATATTTTAAAATTAAACAAGACTTACCTGGTAAGTTGAAGTTTGATTATAATTCTGCCAAACCATTAGTAGTACAGTAGGGTTAACATGAGATGCGCACGCACCGCTGTGGATCAGTATTTAGAGAGCTACGTTTTGTGATCACATGACACAAGCACATGCTTAGGTGACACGGATGGAGATTAACAATGGGTGGGTAAATCTAAGGGTTATGGGCATGTTAACCCTACTGTACTACTAATGGTTTGGCAGAATTATAATCAAACTTCAACTTACCAGGTAAGTCTTGTTTAATTTTAAATTCTACCAAATCATTATGTACATCCGGGTTACCATGAGACTTTAGAGCTGTGAGCACAAAACGACCACACACCCAAGAAAACAATTTCATCAAATTAATATTTATTAATTAGAAATTGTTGTAAATAACAAAACCCCCTGTAGAGACAGGCAGGAAGAAACAATAAATTATTGGAGCACCGACACACTCATTTGGTTTGTCACAGCTATTGGTTTGTTGTAGAATTTACGAAATGTGGATTCCTCATTCCAACCTGCTGTGGCTAGGATTACATCAGTAGAGACAGACATCAGAGCTTTACTTGTAGACGCACATCTCGTGCTGTGGGCTGAAAACACCCCAGTATCACTGCCAGCCTGTCCTAATGCCGTTTTAACCCAACGACCAATTGTTGAAGAGGTTACCTCCTTGTAAGGCTTGATATATGAAACAAGTAGCTTTGTGGAGTTCCTAATGCCCTTAGTAGTATTAATATAGCAATCAAGTGTTTCATAAACACACAACTCTTTCACATCATATTTGTACAGTCTGACATTTCCAAATACTTTGCCAGGCCGATCTTGCTTGATGTGTTCTGTCAGGCCAAAATCGTAGAAATCCTGATTTCTCTGCATATAAGGGGTTGATATATCAAGAAAAGTCAGTGTCTGACATCTTTGCCCTGTGGTCAGGGCAATTAACATAACCAATTTTAAAGTGAGCTCCTTTAGAGAGATCTTGTCGATGGGCCATAACATACTCAGATAGTCTAAGACAGTGTCCACTGGCCAAATAGTGTGGTACTTTGGTACAGGTTTGAGCTTATTGAACATACCTTTGAGATACCGACAAACAAGTGGATGTTTCCCAACTGGAATGTGGTTATGAACAGCACTGTAATTGATGTCAATATTGGAAACTGCCGAACGTGCTGAATTCAGGGCAGAATAGCTCAACCCCTTCTGTGCTAAACTGTGCAGAAAGGAGAGAAGACCATTTACAGTGGGATGCACTGGATCACACGACGCTTGACTACAAAACTTGGTCCATTGCTTGAGGTACACTTTGTACTGTTTGTGAGTGCCATCCCGCCAGGAGCATAGGATAACATCGGCAATGTCTGAAGGAATTTGGCACTCAAGTAGGGATTGCCTGATAACTTGCATACCATCAGTTGTAGATGAGACTGTAGAGGGTGACGCCTGTCCAGAGTTGGATGGACTAGGTTGTATGACGAAGCCTTCACTGTTCTGGGAATGTCCACTAACAGTTTCAGTACAGCTGTAAAGTAGGGTTGAGTGGTCCAGACAGGAATCACTAGAATACCTGTCGCTTGGTCCTGCAAAATCTTTTGTACACATCTAGAGATATATAAGGCAGAATGGAGGCAAAGCATAAAATGAGATGCCTGACCAATCAACTGTAAAAGCATCTACATACTTGGCTTGGGGATCAGGTTCCCATGAAACATAAAGTGGTAACTGAGCATTGTTCCGGCTAGCAAATAAGTCAATTGAGGGCTCACCAAACCAAAACCCAATTTTCTGGAAAAACGGATGGCGACAACATCCATTCCAGATCCAGGTTAACTTCCTAGAAAGCGCATCCGCTTCAACATTACTAGCTCCTGGAATGTGAGCAGCCGACACCCAATTGTTCCTGGTTATTACCCAGCCCCAAATATCTTGTGCTACGCGATTACACTCCAGAGACTTGCATCCCCCCATATTATGTAAGACACGGTAGTGGTATTGTCTGACATAACTCTAATGTGAACGTCCCTGCTGTCAAGCAGGAGGGACAACAGAGCAAACTTTGCCCCTAGTAACTCTAAAACATTGATGTGTTTTTGAGATTCTAAATGAGACCAATAACCATTAGTGTTATTTCCATGATCGATATGGGCCCCCAACCAGTTAGCGATGAATCAGTGTACACAACAATATCTGGTTTGTTGTGATGGATTCTCCTGTATGCAGACTCTACCACCACCTAATGTCATTGCGACTGTTTTCTGACAGGCTCATTCGAGACTCAAAGTTACCAAAATTACACTTCAATGCCTCATCTTGTCACGCTCACTATTCCTATAATGGAGGCGACCAAACTCAACTGCAGAAAAACACGATGTCAACGACCCAAGGAGCGAAGCTACTTGACGAATAGTAAACGATTTGTTCTCTTGACAAAATGTTTGACACAGAGGAGATTTTTGCAATTTTCCTGTCTGGTAATCTCACTGTCATGTTGGTTGAGTCCAGGATAAAACCGAGGAATTCAATGACCTGAGTTGGAACAACTGCGTATTTTAGTGGGTGAATCATAAATCCTAACGAGATTAACAGCTCAACTGCATGGTGAGTAGCAACTTCACATTGAGCATAACTGTCCTCAGTGTACAAGGAGTCATCGATGTAACCAAGACACGAATGACCAAATTTCAAGCGTAAGGTTGAAAAAACTGGCTTCATACTTAGTGAAGATGCGGGGACTACTGGACAAACCCATGGGCAAACTAGTAAATGCATACAGTTGATTTTTCCCAGATAAATTTTAGGTACTTTTGATGTTTCAAAGCCATCGGGATAGAATAGTATGATGATGGGATACCGACTCATTGAGCTTGTTCAAGTTGAAAATAACCCTGTGTGACCCGTCTTTTTTGGGCCGGGTGAAAATGGGTGAAGTAACTTGACCCTTTTCATAGCTTGAAACTTTTTTCTGAAGGAACTTAGAAATCTCATCATCGATGATAATCTGTTCAGTGTCAGTGTATGCAGTGTGAGGTCTAAAACCCCCAAAACTTGCTAACGGGTCAATATCAAATTCAATGTAGCAATGAGAAATGGCATCAAGAATAAATAAGTCTGAGGTGATTCCCCTCCAGACACGAACAAAGTTCGCTAATTGACCAGCACGAAAGGGCATTTGGTTTGAGATTAACAGTTTTACCTTGTTTACTGCCGGTTCTTGGCAGTCTGGTGTTTGTTCTGTGGGGGCCTGTTCTGACCCCTGCCTGCCCCTAAAAAAGGGACATACATGTAGATCCTTGAGGTACGGCCTCTTTGATTGAAGCGGCCACGCCCATGCCAACCACGAGAGCCACCAGATGGGACTCGGTACGGTTCTACCCATTGTTTGGGAGTAACTTTCTTACTGAGTTTATTGGCCTTGGTCAAGTCCTCTACTTCTTTGTTGAGGTCATCCCCAAAGAGTTGCGTGGATATAGGTGTGGATGGGTTGCACAGAGCCACATATTGCTTGTTAAGGTCAGGGCGAAGCAAATCCCTGCGCTTAACATTGAGCTCCCTGTTGGTGGATAACATCAGGACAGCTGCATGAGTAAGGCTTGTCAGGTTATCATTAACATAATTATATAAATTGTATTTAGATTTTTAGTTTTATATTTACATTATGTTAGATTTAAGTCTCCCCGATTAGTAGGGCACTTGTGCCCAGCTAGAAGATTTTGAGACGTTAATAAAGTTATTATTATTATTAGAAGCCTTGGTCTTGGACATGTTGTTACAAACTTCCAGAATTACATACAAAGCAGACAACATCGATGATTGAAGCTTTTGCAAGGCAGAATCGTGTTCTTTGTGTCTGGTTTAAGCTGTGACCAGACTTGTTTGTTGACCTTTATTTTGGGGCCACAAGGTTGGCACAGTTCTCTGGCCTTAAGTATGGCTGGAGATGTTTTCTCTGAAGTAGAGAATTGCTCTGCAAACAACTTGAATTCTGAGCTCCCAGCACTTGCCTCAGCAGGTTCTGAGGTTTGCTTTGAAGCCTGGACAAGCTGTCAATTCTAGCTTCAACTTCAGCGCTTCCATCGTCATGTTCGTGTTCAGATTGATCTTCAACATCGAAGTCACGATAGACTTGCGCAATAGATTCATCAATATGCCGAAGGAAGTCATTTTTAAACTCTGCTAACGTAGCAGACATCAGAGTTTTTAATTCGGTGAGAGTCGTATTCTCCTCCGATTTATCCTCGCTGTCAGTCATTGTACTAAAACCAAGCGATGAATTAATTAGGGTGGCAGTCATGCATTACGAAGCACAATTTGCACGAGGTTCACTACATGACCTCAAACACGATGTACAAGCACGTTGTACACTATTTTGCGAAGGAATAAAATTCTATCGCTCCTTCATGTAAATATGAAGGTCCATAAGTATAACACGTTATACTTTGCAGTATTTCGCGGTCAAGACACGTACAGCCTTAAAACCAACTGCATTCAAGATCGATTCGGCTGTTGTCACACGACAAACCAGCACAAATGTCGGCCACATGTAGGCCTAAACATTATCGAGGAGATAGCAAACACGTTCACTAAACTCCTAAATCTAATACTTACCTAAAGAAGTCAGAAGGCGAAGCAAAAAACGGGATAATCGGCGAGAGCCGACCTTTACCACGGCGAAGATAAGTGCACTGATCCACGGCGGTGCGTGCGCATCTCATGGTAACCCGGATGTACATAATGATTTGGTAGAATCTAAGTTTGTTCAGCCGAACATTTTTCAGATCGCGCCTCTACATTGCTTTAATTCTCGTCTGAAAATGAACGCCTACGATGAACTTGTCATTACCTGTTCCCTGACTGTTTTTGTCATCCTTGCTGCTTTGCTGTATTATAAACTGAAGGGACTTCTTGAAGAAACTAAAGAGGCTTGTTATCGAAATGTCTTCCTCTTCGTGTTTGTAACCTATCCTCAGACGTGTTCCACCATATTCCAAATCCTGCCTCCTGCCTGTCACAAAGTCTGTCAAGACATGAATGAGACCAAATGCACCTTCTACTTAAAAGCTGACTACTCGGTCCAGTGTTTCACTGAAAAATACAACCGGTATGTCATCTTGGCGTATCTTGCTTTGATCTACCCCCTTGCTGTTCCAATACTGACTGTGGCTGTTTTGTGGAAATATCACTTCAAACTGACAAAAATAAAGAATGTTAAAAACGATGGCTTGGATGATGAACCTGATCAAATGGAACTTGGGGAACTTGAAGGATCAACAAAGAAAGAACTTGACCAACACACCAGTGACGCACAGCTCATGAAAGTGAACGTTAAAGATTCTCAGTCAATCAGTAATATGTTGCCCACAGGAAACGACAACATTGAAACTCGGCACCTGGAGATCGTCTCCGAAGAACAAGGTGAATCAACACCGAGCCAGACCCAAGTCAATGTATTGAAAGAACCCCCTTCATCTGTGTCTGGTTCCAAGGTTGGTGCTATTTCAAGTAGAAGTTCGAAACAAACACCTCCAGTCTCTTTGTCAAAAGCTGTGAACGGCTGTTTTTTCAATAAAACAGAAGACAGAAGAGGAAGACAGAATGGATAAACGAGGCTCAGAAAGGGTTGTGGTAGCTCCCATCCCAGTTGTAGCGGCCTTGGGCTTCATATATGAAAATTATACAGAAGACTGTTGGTTTTGGGAAACCATTGAAATCACCAGAAAGCTTCTGTTGACATCGTCATTGGCTTTGATTGGTGCAGAGGGACGCACCTCTCTTGGAGTTGCTTCGGTACTATCAGGTAAGCCTTTATCCTTTACAAACCCTGTTTGTAGATGGACGGATGGTTATTATCGATCGTTAAGTTTCATGTCGATTGATTTTTATAGGTGTTTATGCCATGCTTTACGCCCAATATAAACCAATTCCAGACCGCTTTGAGCATGTTCTTCAGTTGACGTCACTTCTGGTAACCTTTGCGAACACGTGCATTGGAATGATGTTGAAGATAGATCAGACTAAAATTCTAGACGATGATGCTAAAATTATGGACTCCATGATTATTTCAGTACTCCTAGTGACTGCCAATGTGATGGTTACGGGACTTGTTGTTGGTAAGCTTCTCCATCTCAATTAGTTATCCGTTCAAGCAAAGCCATAGCTCATGTGGAACAGTTATTTGCATTACTCACATACAGTTGCCAAATATTGAGTTTCCGGCGTTACCAAATAAGGAACAATGTAGATAAACGATATATATACTCCTTATTTATCTAGTAAAGCACGGTGCTTCAACGTATGTTGTTGTAAATCCTCATTATTCTTTTCCAGTGAAGTTCTCCGTGGCAATTGGTCGAAGTATTTACTCGGTTGTCAAAAACCCTCGCTGTTCCCTGGCTTGTTGTCTTTCGATTATGCTCACCGTTAACGAGGTACAAAGCGAAGCACGAAACATGGATGGAAACAGTGGACTGAAGATGAAGAAACAACTCCAACGTGGCGACGAATTTGATGGTACTAGAGAAAGTAACACATTTATTATAAGTTGGTTGGTTGGTTTACTTATTTTGATATGGAGCCATCTTGAATTACATGCCTTGTTTTAAAATGCTTGTAATTAGTCATTATTATTTTTAAATGCTTGTAATCATTGTAATTTAAAGATTACATTCATTGATGATCATTGTACTTTGAAATGCCACGTTGCTTAGTTTCCCGTTTGTTGAGTTTACACTGAGCTATTTCAAAAAGATTGTCTAGTGAATACTCCAAAACTAGGCTCATCCAACACATCAGTACACCATGCAGTATTATAACATGTTCGCTTTATGTTGTAGATTGTAAACGTTATTATGACGTTACGTTAGGTATAAGAAGAGAGGGCGCAATGTTGAATTGTACGAATGCCCGTGTTTCTCCAATAGACCTCTTTAGCTTGTATGCAAATTGCCCATTTCAGATCATGCGATGTAAACATTGATATTGTCTGGAGAATTAGTCCTTTCAATATGAACGAATAAATTTCAGAAATATAAAGGAACAATTCTCCAGAGAATATCAGTGTTTACATCACATGGTTTGAAATGGGCAATTTGCATACAAGCTAAAGAGATCTATTGGTAGGGGTAACAACATTGTTTCAGGGGAAGGGGGTTTCTTATATCTAAGAATAATATTAATGTAAAATTTAGTAAAATAATTCAGTGCGGATACAAGTAAGCATTAGGGTATCATTCTTTTATTCGCCGATTGTGGTTACATTTCAAGATGGCGACCATACGACTGATTTATTTATTTGTAGGGCTTGGGATTGGCGATACTGCCTGTGATTATCGTCTGGTTGGACTGGATATTGATGATACAGATGTCACAAATGAAGATGCCGTGAAAAAAGGACAGGACGAAGAAAAGAAAGGAAAACAAGTTCCTCGCAAAAAGTGCAACAACTCTGATCGCTAAGAGTGTATGAAATATTTATAGTGAGTCACAACTGCTGGTTGTCTATATTAAAATCAATGTCATTATACATTAATATAACAGTAAAAAACATATTAGTATTTAGGCGATCTGTGATCATGTCAATAAAATATATATAAATATAGTAGATCTAAAGTCTCTTCACTCAGTCATGGAAAGATGTATTTCCCAAGAGCTTATATTCCATCGTTAGTTCGTTAAGAAGGCCGGCCGGCTACAGATAGATCAGTGGCACTTACAGTCGTTCGCGAACATAGCCACTTTAAATTGCCCTTGGTTGGCTGTTTCATGGAGATCGTTGCCGTGTATAAGAAACAGCAGAGGGACATGGACGCTGCCTTGAGGCACACCAAAGATGACCTTGACAAAAGAGGGAGAAACTCCCTCCACGACACTGAACACGTTAATGTTTCCTGTCGTGGAGATAATCAGAGAACCAGTTTCAGAGAGAGCCTTCATGTGATGCCGCAGCACTGAAGTTTCAGAAGCTAAGCAGTTTGTGGCGAGGAACAGAATCAAAAGCTTTGGGAAAATGCAAGTAGATGAGATCAATTTCGCTACCGGCGTTCAAGATTTATCCCATTAATCCTCTTGTGAGGAAATCCGTGTTGGAGGTCGTGTAGAAAATCTTGAATAAAGCGGGTAGAAACTTTGTTGAAGGCAATTGTGCTCAAGGATTTCAGAAACGAAATAGAGCAATGATACAAGTCAGCAGCTAGGTATCAGATGCGGATCGCCTTTCTTAGGCTTCAGAAGCCGGGCAGGAAAGCAGTCTAGTCCAGTAGGTTTTAGCCAGTTTAATTAGTAGGTTTAGTAGAGGATAACATTGAAAGACGTTTCTCTACCTCAGACAATGAGACAGACTGCAATTAAATACAGAAGCCATTAGTGATTCAGTGAAGCGTCAGCTTTCTCTTGTGCCGAATGTAATGTAGTAGATCCAAATTTATAACATCTGATAGAGAAGATTTAGCTGGGTTTTGATTTGAAGAATCTCCAGAAAGCTGGATTGCTATGGATTCTGGATTGCTGTGGTCATGGAGTGATTCAGCCAAACCTGCAATGAAATCCCGCTTTTTGGTGTTAATCCAGCACTTGATCTTCTTGTGGTCTTGGCGAAACCTTTCCCTTATAGAAGAGACGAGTTGGTGGTTATTTTTTTCAGCCCTTTGTCTCAAAGACTCGTCCTTGTTGATGGCGTGAAGCAGGTCAGTACAAGGCGATATGTAAGGTATAGTGTGGTTAGGAACAAAGGAATACACAACAGCAAATAATGTCATCATCATCATCATGCAACATAATAATCATAATACATTGTATCTATCCACAGACATTCTATAAAACTAATAGAGATTTTTTGGCCAATTGGGCCAACGTCATTTTCATCTTCAGCAATGTCCACGATTGAACGCAGGGCTACTCCCAATAGCCTATATAGGAACATGCTTGTGTTCTGTCTCTCCCTTACCTTGATTCTCATATTCCCATTTAAAATATAATTAGCGATGAAATATCTATATTTCTCTTCTTCGAAAAATTGAAGATCTTCACACGTGAAAATCGTAAAGTAAAAATGATTTCAAAACAAAAAAAATGTTTCGTCGATAATTATATATTAAACAGAATATTACATGGTCGCTTGGAGATACGAATTTTATCTTCTCGTGTTGAATATCTCTCTAGTGAGCGCACGCAGCGAACGCGTGAGAGATAATATCAACACTCGAAGATAAAATTCGTATCTCCGCGCGCCCATGTAATATCCACTATTTCTTGAACGTTCTGGATGGCAATTCTCTCGTGAAAAACAAAACATACAAAAACAACAACAATAGTTTGCAAGTTGACACGAACATTTATTAACTTTCTTTCACAAGTTTCTCTGTTGTCGATGTTTTGTTGTAAATATGTATGCAGCTGTATACAGATTATTGCGATGCTTTTCATATTGGTCTACTTAGTCTGACTATGATCTCTTGTCTGAATAAGTGCCTTATGGCAAAGTATAGAGGTGGATCCAGGATTTGTCTAGGGGGTACACCATCTTTTAGGAGGGGGTGCAACACAAACTCAAGCACCAATAACGCAGTAGATATCAGCTCATCCAGGGGGTGCGCACCCCCTGCACCCCCCTAGATCCGCACCTGGTATATGACACGACTGAATATATAAATTATAAAACTAGGAAGAACTGTGTAGCGATATGGCATAGTTGACCATAGTTTTAACATAGTATAATATAATCGTCTATATAGCACTTGCACGTGTGTTTTATGCATCAGGCTGATCTAAAATTATTTCATGAGATTGGCAAGTTATTTTTAGTTATCAGCGGCCCACACACGAGTCGCAACGTCTATATATACGATTCATCTTTGAATCTTGGTCTTAACGTAGGAAAACAATAGCATCGTAGAAGACAGCACATCTAACTACAGAATACCACGCATTTTCAAAGCATTCCATAAGATAGGACACGCGGCTATACGCAGTCATAAAGACCAACCCTCCACTAAAACATAATACGTCTACTTTAAAGAACGAAGAATAAAAATATTTGATTTGCACCCAGACATGTAACCCTCGACTACAACATTTGGAGGTAAATATCTGTAGTGGATAGGCGGATACTCCTCTTACAATTATGACAATTTATGTTTAAATAGCACATAAATTTCATGACTGCGTATCCGCGCACCATATCCAGATATACGTATACCTTCAATAGTTGTAGGGGAGGGTGGTCTTTATGACTGCGTATCCGCGTATCCAACCTTTTTTATTGTGTAGTCGCATAGTGTGCGCCCGGCTAAAAGACTTAGTTCAGAATAGAAAACAAGAGAGATTTTATGAAGAAGGAGAATGGTTTTTCCTTTGCCTTGACTGATCCTCATGCCAGCTGCACAGGCGAAGGCTAGACAACACGCCTTGAATCTACACAGGCGAAGGCTAGACAACATGCCTTGAGTCTACACAGGCGAAGGCCAGACAATATGCCTTGAATCTAATAATAATAAATTTACACAGGCGAAGGCTAGACAACACGCCTTAAATCTACACAGACGAAGGCTAGACAACATGCCTTGAATCTACACAGACGAAGGCTAGACAACACGCCTTGAATCTACACAGGCGAAGGCTAGACAACACGCCTTGAATCTACACAGGCGAAGGCTAGACAACACGCCTTGAATCTACACAGGCGAAGGCTAGACAACACGCCTTGAATCTACACAGGCGAAGGCTAGACAACAAACTTTGAATCTACACAGGCGAAGACTAGATAACACCCATTGAATCTACACAGGCGAAGGCTAGACAACACGCCTTGAATCTACACAGGTGAAGGTTAGACAACAAGCCTTGAATCTACACAGGCGAAGGCTAGACAACACGCCTTGAATCTACACAGGCGAAGGCTAGACAACACGCCTTGAATCTACACAGGCGAAGGCTAGACAACACGCCTTGGATCTACACAGGCGAAGGCTAGACAACACGCCTTGAATCTACACAGGCGAAGGCTAGACAACACGCCTTGAATCTACACAGGCGAAGGCTAGACAACACGCCTTGAATCTACACAGGCGAAGGCTAGACAACACGCCTTGAATCTACACAGGCGAAGGCTAGACAACACGCCTTGAATCTACACAGGCGAAGGCTAGACAACACGCCTTGGATCTACACAGGCGAAGGCTAGACAACACGCCTTGAATCTACACAGGCGAAGGCTAGACAACACGCCTTGAATCTACACAGGCGAAGGCTAGACAACACGCCTTGAATCTACACAGGCGAAGGCTAGACAACACGCCTTGAATCTACACAGGCGAAGGCTAGACAACAAACTTTGAATCTACACAGGCGAAGACTAGATAACACCCATTGAATCTACACAGGCGAAGGCTAGACAACACGCCTTGGATCTACACAGGCGAAGGCTAGACAACACGCCTTGAATCTACACAGGCGAAGGCTAGACAACACGCCTTGAATCTACACAGGCGAAGGCTAGACAACACACTTGAATCTACACAGGCCTTGAATCTACACAGGCGAAGGCTAGACAACATGCCTTGAATCTACACAGGCGAAGGCTAGACAACACGCCTTGAATCTACACAGGCGAAGGCTAGACAACACGCCTTGGATCTACACAGGCGAAGGCTAGACAACACGCCTTGAATCTACACAGGCGAAGGCTAGACAACACGTCTTGAAGACGTATTGACGGTGGGCGGAAATTTTACGCTCTGTATACACTTATTCCAAATATTGTTGTCCGGGCCGAAAGTAACAAGCAAGAAGCTGACGACCACAAAGGACTTTGGGAATCTCCTATTTCATTTATTTATCCGTGGTACTTGAGAAGTTATCCTTACGAGCGTTGAATAGCAATCATTTGGAACTATTCGGCCATTTGACAATGGATGATGTCAAAATGTCTACGGATGAATAAATGAATAAGTAGAAAATCCCAATGCCCTTTGCGGTCGTCAGCTTCTTGCTTGTTGCTTTCGGCGGGGACAACGATTTTTGGAATAGGTGTATATAAAACTCATTGAGTGTGAACACAAAAAGAATTCCAAAAACAATACAACATGAACCAACATATCATTATATTAAACAAAACATGAATATTAAGAATCAACTAGAATTATTTCTTATTATAGTGAGGACACACTAACCGGGACCACTTGAGCAAAACTGACCAATCAGATTACACCTGAAAATAATCACATTCCAACAAAAGCCATCTGCGCCAATCATCATTATGACTATAATGCTGATTGGCCCAGACAACTTTTGTTGGAATGTGATTATTTTCAGGTGTAATCTGATTGGTCAGTTTTGCTCAAGTGGTCCCGGTTAGTGTGTCCTCACTGTAAACTCTTATACAGCAACAAAACATAGGGTTTTCCCTATCTCTTGGGTTACCTGTGTTATTTCGTTGCCACAGGAAGCCCATGTATTTACATGTCACCACAGGAAGCCCATGTATTTACATGTCACCACAGGAAGCCCATGTATTTACATGTCACCACAGGAAGCCCATGTATTTACATGTCACCACAGGAAGCCCATGTATTTACATGTCAACACAGGAAGCCCATGTATTTACATGTCAACACAGGAAGCCCATGTATTTACATGTCACCACAGGAAGCCCATGTATTTACATGTCACCACAGGAAGCCCATGTATTTACATGTCACCCCTCTTTAAACTGAATACATAAATTTGATAAAATGTTCCTAACTGAAGAATTTATATCTTGGTTTTAGACAGGCTTGATCCATCTTATAAAGATGTAAACAGCTGCTAATATATATACCGGTGGCACAAGGGATTTCAACGCCCATTGATTACCCTCCCCTCCCCCCTCATTTACTTATTCTGTAATATTTTCACCTGAATGTAATTTTAAATAATATCAATTTTGTAACATTAATTTGGAATGTCATTCACACTCTGAAACACGTTAAAATGGTAAACGTACGCACTATAAATTTGAGGTCATTCTTCCTTCCAAATATAATGCCCTTGCTGAAGAGAAATCGTTTGAATAATGGATGACAGTGTACTGTAAGCAATAGGCGATTTTCATGATGACGTCCATGTATGACTATACAAGTACCGGAATGCTTTGGAAATTTTCTTAATTATTCAGATTTGCATTCCCTCATGAGAATAGTAAGACAATTGGTGCTAATTATCTAAGAAAATGGGCAAAGCATTCTGGTACTTGTAGTATATGACGCCATCATGAAAATCGCCCATTGAAGGGCTCCCTGCAAGAACTTCGTAAGTGATCTCTGATCAAAATCTAAATTCTCCTCGACATTCGTTGAATTTCATAGGAGATTTTGGGTGTTGATCACAAGTCACTTTATATGTACTCTGTTCTTGCAGGGACCCCTTCAATTCCTAGTTTTGGCTTAATAGACAACAGGATCACAATCTTTGTAGAGACACAGGACTGGTGTTACTACACCTCACAGCAAAACCACAGGTAGCCCAAGCTGTGTATCAGTACATTATTATAAGAGAATGTATGTGGATAATGTCAATAAAATAATAAAATAAAAATGAAATCCTCTATAATGTCGTATGTATCTTTTTCAATTATTCCTTTATTGCCTGTGAAGATGTGAAGCGATTTGAATGAGAATTGAGCGAGTCATAGTCATTTTAAAATTAGCCCTTCTCTGACCCGTACTAATTTTAAAATGGCTATAACTCGTTCAATTCTCATCCAAATCGCTTCAAATCTTCACAGGCAATAAAGGAATGATTGAAAAAGATACAAACGACTTTATAGAGGATTTCATTTTAACTTTATTGATTTTATTGACATTTTCCACATACATTCTCTTATAATAATGTACTGATACACAGCTTGGGCTACCTGTGTTGATATTATTGCAGTTTGTTTGGAACATGCATATGGGGGGGGGAAGGGGGTCAAAATCCCTTCGGCACCGGTAACTTATAAATACCAAATACTTTCCCACTGTGTCTGTAATAACCTGCTGTCTCTTCAAGATAGTAAAACCTACCTATAATATGTTTCCACTAACATCAATGTTTTCTCATTTCAAACCTCGTGGATAGTGTTTGTTCCAAGTACATGTATTTCCATATACAGCTATTTCAAAAAAAGGTTGGTGAAGGTTTTGTTGCATGTTGCATGTTGCATACCAAGCCCGAAATGCACTATGGGTGACATGAATGGAATCAGCAAAAGGTCACAACAATATGAACTCTGGGAATTTTCCCAAACTTTGTCTTCGCCATATGGAGCCGGCATATTTTCTTCTGTATGTGCATGCTGACATTATTTACATATGATCCACAATACATTTTGGGCTTGGTATGCAAGATACAAGATGCAACAAAACCCTCACCAACCTTTTTTGAAATAGCAGTATTCAATGTATTTACATTTGTATTCATGCGTTAGCAAAACCATTAAATCCATTATACTCAATGGAATGGCGACACCATGGACTGATATGAGAAAACACCAAGGCAATTAAAGGGGGTTCATTTTTGATGTGAAAGTGACTGTATGATGTTGAAGTATATAAAGAATTTATATCTATCTTTCAGGACGAAAACCATCTTGAAGTCTTTGTCTTGCTTTTTCTTTGCAACACTTCTTGTGATTTGGCCAGTCCCTCTGTATACAATCACAACAAACGTTGCAAGCAATGTGAACAATAGAATCATCATGTTTATACATGCATGTAATGGTTTAATAATAATAATAATAATAATAATAATAATAATAATAATAATAATAATAATAAATAATAATAATAATAATAAATAATAATAATAATAATAAATAATAATAACAATAATAATAATAATAAATAATTTTTTTTGGCGCCTATACAATAATAATAATAATAATAATAATAATAATAATAATAGTAATAATAATAATAATAATAATAATAATAATAATAATAAATAATAATAATAATAATAATAATAATATAATAATAATAATAATAATAATAATAATAATAATAATAATAATAATAATAATAATAATAATAATAATTATTATTATTATTATTATTGTAATAATAATAATTATATAATAGATAGGTTCTTACATAGCGCATTTCACATTGTCTCAATGCGCTTTACAACCGATGGAGGACTTTTTGGGCTGCATATGAAGACACCTACATGTACCACAGCTGAGCAGCTTACAATCATGAGGAGTTAGTAGGTTTGCAAGTGAACACAGAATTCAAAAAACAGTATTCTTGAAGAATTCGGAAAACAATAATAGGTTTGCAATGGCATCATGTTCAGTCCAGGACCACCCAGCCCAGGACCACCCTTCATTTCCCATCATGCTGTGCGTAGCTAATAATAATAGCTGACCTACCTGTTGACACAGGGTGCCACAGTATCTAACTTGCTGGCATCTACCACAAATACTGAACTCTTGCAGCTGAATAACAAACAAAAGTAAGAACAGTCAACTCTTGCCTCTAGGGGGAAATTTAATTTGGTTAACTTGTCAAATATAAAGTGGTATGTAGCGTGGAATCTGCATATTTATGGAAATCGCAATAAACTCCCCTATCCAAAAGAATACTGACAAAAGTTTACACCATCCCCCCCCCCCTCAGACTTTTGCTATGGACAACTTTCTTACAAACAACCACAGTTGCCATTAATTGACTTGCTGACTAAACTTAGGTTGTTCTTTCATTACTCGGCGCGGGCTGCCTGTGGCATGCTAAAAAATGGGCTTTCTTTTACTTATGGCCACAAATCGCCAACTGGGTAGGCACATGCGTTCTGTGTTGCTGAGAAAGCCGAAGGCTCATTGCTGAAGGCAGTCCAGTGTTCATGCTTATAGAGTGTCTAGTTTTTTACATGGATGTACATGTGCCTGTGTTTAAGGTGGTTCCCGCATAATGAATGACGGTTTGCCGTATTTTTTAACTCGCTCACTCCACGTCAATATTGCTTGGATTTTATTGTGCTTAACACAATTACTAATTCAACTATTCTGCTTTTGGATGGTGTATTCAAAAAATATCATTGTAAGCCGCGTTTGTGAATGTGAGCTGATATTCAAACGACACTATTTTCACGAGCGAGTTAAAAAATACGGCAAACCGGTCATTCATTATGCGGGAACCACCTTAAACCTGCTGTAAGGCACTCTCCATGCAACTACAGAATGACTGGGATGGACATCAAGTGAACGTGCTTACCTCATGCTCTATTTTACTACAAGGAGCAAAATGACATTCATAGAAAGACAACGAATCATCTGCAAAGGAAACAAATGGTTCAATGCTGTTTACTCTAAATACTTCTTTGAATTGCTGAAGTCTTCTAGACATTCAACATGTGTGTAGAATGAAACTTTGACACAGTGTAAAAAAACACTAAAAGTACTGACGTTTAGGACGTTTTTAAAATTAAAATGTCCTTCTTCGGAGTAAAAGTGTCTACTAGTTACATGTATCAAGACCTCACCTTCTTCTCTGACTAAATTTCCATTTGCATCATAAAACTTGTTATAGCTTGCACAACTAAGTTCCTGTAAAAATTATTAACAAAAGACACAGTTTAGACAATACTCAGAAACATACATGTAGTGCATCCAAATGTACATGTAGTGCATCCATAAATCTTTAGGTTCGATTTCTAGAGAGAAAGCATAATGTATGGGACACGACTCTCACACTCACTTCTTACTACATTCTATATTCTATACATGTACACCCAACACTCATCTCACTAGTTCGTTTTTATTGAGGGAAGAAAACAGGAGTTCCCGGAGAGTGAATTGAACCAGGCACAACAGCGGTGAGAGGCGAGTGCTCTCACCACTCGGCTGGGCCCTTGCTTTCTGGTAGCAGACTTACAAATAGGAGATTTAACTTTGGACAAACTATCCAGACTGTGTCCTGCTTACCTCATCTTGTGCTTCAAGTGGTGGTAGCCTAGAGACTGCTGTCCAATATATACTTTGATCTTCACTTGGCTCACTAGAACTACAATCACAGCAATTCCATTACTTACACATGTACAATATGTACAATGTAGATAATATTATATATGAACACTGCCTATACTCAAACCTCATATAAACATGAGCAACAGTAACGTGGTATAAATCACAATAAATGTTCCAGCTCCATGAACAAAGCCGTTTTTTCACCTTGTCAATTCTTGTTACTGTTCTAGTTTTTGTTAATAAAGTTCTGTTATATCGACCCGGATTTTGGTATTTTCCACAAAAATTTAAATAAGCGCCCCCCCCTTCCCTAATAAGCACCCCCTCGACCCCCCCAAAAATATGATTTATTACGGTATGCAATTGGCTTCTGTCACATATAAATTATGATGAATTTGTGATGGGCTCCCTGTGGTATAGTGCACAATAAATGTATTGGGTTCCCTGTGGATGGTCAGCTCTCCCTCATGGAGTCCTTGAGAAATTACCTGATACAACTGTAAGTGACATCTATAATTATAAGTGTGGGAAATTCCACAAGGACTTGGAAAAAAGAGGAAGCCCATAAAAAGAATGAACCCAACTTTTAATTACTCCACTGAATCAGAATGATAGGACTTACCATTCCATCTTTTCGTGTCTTTGCCTTTTATATTTTCTACTATGACTGGACATTATAGTTAAGTTATGAAGTCTATTATCTGCAATGGTAAACAGATACATGACGGTAGTAAATTATAATATGGTGTGTACACATGTACAACATCATTGCAAATAACTGACAAATAATGGTTGGTGGAGGGACTCCCCCATACTGAAAGGGAAGGGGATGATCATTGTCTCTTTTAGGGTGTAAATTACAGCTTTTGGTATCCCTTAATTTATAAGGTGTTCATGACGGAACGCCAATATTTTAAGCCATCGAGGTACATATGTATCATTTAGGGTTGCTTGTGAAGATATAATAAAACTCAACATATACATGTATTGTGTTGGTTGTCTAGACTGATCAGGCGGGAAATCTGTATTATTCTGGTTTAGAATGATATCTTTTAGGGGTCTTGTACATGTATGATGTAGCTACATGTATATGATTGAACATCTCAATTTGAGATGCAAAAGTATGCGGCATTGCGAGAACTGAATGTAATGGCGCTGGTATCAACTCGCAGTTCCGCGTGCAGAAATTGAAAACATAATGAATCACATGACTTTATTGTTGTATAATGTAGTCTTTTCATCTGGACAACCTTTTTGAGAATGCCTGTGTAATTACATACATTTGTATGGTATTTAAAGCCACAATTTCACTGACCTACAGTAACTCCATTTCTGTGGACTACTCTAAAACCAGGTGCCACACCCCCACAATGTCTTTCCCTGAAAAAAACAAATACATGTACAACATTATTAAAGGTACCCTGGTTCCAGAGTCTCGAAATTCGGGTCCACGAAGTCGAGTCCGAAGAACGAGCCTCTGGGCTAACGTGGCATCTGTCTCACTTCCATGCTGAAATATTAAACTCTGGAAACTCGCTAATGGTGTTCACTGTTTTGACATATATTTGCTTAGATCATGCTTAGGGCAATCACGCGTACAGAGCCGGAAGTTCACATTTCAGTTGGGTTTTATTCATGTTTGAAAACAGCCCAAACCAGCTGTTCCTAACTCTATTTCTCATCTCTTTATTGTTTTAAATGTGTTACTTATATCCTTTATTCACTCATCGCTTACTTGGACCAATAAAGAAATCAGAATAGTAAGTTGTTTATAACCGCCAAAGTTTCAAATATCAGTAGTAGCTTGAACATCAACAACCGGTTTTCCTGTGTAAACATTCTAGCCAATCACAGGCGAAAATAGAACACGTGATTGCTATTACCCAATCAAAAAGTTAGGACAAATTCTGTCCTCATGGAAGTGAGGTTTGCGTTCAATTAGGCCAGAGGCTACTTTTCCTCCTTCCCAGGCCCCATTCTTCGCTCGCCTTCCCACTAATAGTAGCCTCTGGAACCAGGGTATATTAAAGGGGGACTAGTATGTAAATCGTTCAAAGTTTGAATAAGCTGAAACTTCACTGAAATAATCTCAAAGACCCATACAATCACTGGTTAATTTTTTTCTCAAACATTCCAATGGGAAGTAAATAAAATAATTCAAGACATTAAACATGTTGAAGAAATGTATGGAGCGAAGCCGTGATGATTGTTTGGGTTGAGTAAGTGACGTCACTGACACCTCTAAAGATTCATTAAAATGTAATACTTCCCATTGGAATTTTTGAGAAAAAAATTAACCAGTGATTGCATGGGTCTTTGAGATTATTTTTCTGAAGTTTCAGCTAAATCAAACTTTGAACGATTTACGTACTAGTCCCCCTTTAAAGGTACATGTAACTGAATCATTTTGTAAGGATGTTGTTCCAGTAATTTGGTGTCCATTATCCAAATCAAAACGTTTATTGCTTGGAATTAATTCATTAATTACAACCATGTGTACGTACCAAATGTAGTCATGGAAATAACATCCTCTTGTTTTTTCCTTGTTAACGTCATATGCATAGGCATAGATCTTAGCTCCATTGCCATCCCTGTCGACATCTACCCTAGCCTACAAATAACACTATCACTTTTATCATGTTTTTAAGACTTTCTTAAAAAATATATCAATAAAATTAATATATCGGATGACAATGTAAAATGGCGGTCCCCACACATGCAACTGTTCGACTAAGAGTAGGGCACACAGTAATACCAGAATGTGTGGCCTGATCGACCTACATGTACTGGTGGATGCTACATTATAGGGCTAACCTCAGGATCTACCATTTCAAAATACCTACTAGTGTATTTCGAATAAAGTATTAGTAGAGGTAATCATACGGTTTCGAGTTCAATTTGGAAATAATTTGCACGAGTGGGTTTTTCAAAGAGTATCAAAATTGCATGAGCCTGTAGGGCGAGTGCAATTTGAGCTCTTTGAAAAACACATGAGTGCAAATTATTCCAAATTGAACGAGAAATCGTATGATTACCAATTAATAATATCCATGGGTGAAAAAAAAAGTAATTTGCACTGCAGTGCAAATTAAAGATAATTTGCACTGCAGTGCAAATTAAAGGTAATTTGCACTGCAGTGCAAATTACTTTTCAACTGCACTGCTCTAAGCCAATCAGAATCGAGTATTTTTTTCATGTATATTATTATTGTTATTATAAAATACGTCACTGTTTATTTCAATTTAAAATCAAGAAAATATTGGTCCCACAACTGTGTTTATAAACCAAGGCGCCTCAGTCGAGTGTGACCTGGACCCAGGAACTTTGTCAATAAGGACACTTGTAAACATCTGGAATTTGTGGAGAATTATTGACAGTGAATGCATGTACCTGCCATAAGTGGACACCCTTGTAGTGAAGCAATCCATTACAG
Organism: Actinostola sp. cb2023; assembly: GCA_033675265.1. Classification (NCBI taxonomy): domain Eukaryota; kingdom Metazoa; phylum Cnidaria; class Anthozoa; order Actiniaria; family Actinostolidae; genus Actinostola; species Actinostola sp. cb2023. Next base: position 154,927 of record JAUJYZ010000311.1, read on the forward strand.
GAGGTGTCCATCCACTTATGGGAGGTTACATAGTTTTTTTCATTTTCGGCTGGTACTGTACGTATAGTCTCCTCGCATCCGTTCTTAGTTCCCTTGCACAATGCTCCTGGCCCACAAGCGTTGCTTAATGGAAATAAGAACGGATGTAAGGAGACTACTGGTTTGGGTGATTGTCATATTTTTTAGGGTTTGAAACAGAGATCTGTTATATTTTAGGTATTGGTGAAGTGAAATCAATTTTTTAAAGAGCTGGTATTTTTTAGGCTGATGTTTAGAACATGAGGTCTTTTTTCTTCAGAGTTGTACCCAGTTGTTACTTACAGTGGAAAGGGAAGCAACCGGACCGGAAAGCACGGAAAGGCGCTTGGGAAGGAGGTGCGCTACCGCGTGCCCACATTCCAACCCACGGACATTACAACCTAACTATAGACTCATTCTCCCCATGGCTAGGAGCTGAACTTATTTTCCCCAACTTTAAGATGTTATAAACATCAGGAACTTATTGAAATTGATTTCTTTCTTTGCAGAAGTTCTTAACAACAAGATAATAGTTTTATATAAAATTGGAACCAAAATATGGATTAGGGGTACACACCTCAAATCTAAACTTTTTAACCAATGGTATATCCTTTTCATCGACCAGGGAATATTTATGCTGTAAAATCAATAAATAAAGTGTTAGTAAAACGAGCCAATTAATGCAGCAATAATTGAAGGGCTCACTGCAAGAACAACGTAAGTGATCTCTGATCAAAATCTAAATTCTCCTTGTGATTCTTTGAATTTCAAAGGAGAATTTGGGTTTTGATCACAAGTCACTTTCTCTGTTCTTGCAGTTCAATTATATAGTAAATGCTCCATTCATCAGAAATGACATTAGAAAATTATCTATGAATGCTGCATAACCTCTGGTGCAAAACTGGATGCAAACTGTTCATCTTAATTATCAGGGAGGTGTATGTTTTCCCCCTCTCCCGTCTGATCTTACACAGTATACATTCCATGTAGTACATGTCTATGTTTGCTACACAGGCAGCCCAATCATCAAGCTTCTGAGGCTTAGTACTTATAATAAATAAAATGATATAAATGATATAAATAGATATTTGTATGTGCTTTCCATTTCCCCTCTTCCCACAGGAAGCCCAAGCTGTGGTTTTGTGGAGAATATCGTAAAAAATTTTTTTCCTGTAAATACTGTAATAAAAGACTTGGAACTGTGGTAGTGTCTTGTGGTCTTTATTTACTATACCTGTACAAATTTCCAGCAAATTTAAGCATTTTTTAATGTCTTCCCTCACCCTGTAAAGAAAGAAGGCAAGCCTTCCAAGCCTTCTTTCATTACAGGGTGAGGGGAGACATTAAAAAAATGCCACAAGACACTACCACAGTTTCAAGTCTTTTATTACAGTATTTACAGGAAAAATATTTTTACGATATTCTCCACAAAACCACAGCTTGGGCTTCCTGTGCTCTTCCCAGTCCACTCCCCTTCCCCAACACCCTTCAAAAAAGCGAGCCACTACACAGGCTATAAACAAAAGGCTCACTTTATAAAAACATTTTTAGTGCCACTCTGTTATATTCATGGTTCCACCCCACCCCTCCCCCTCTTGAAACATACATGAACAGAACAAGCACCAGTCAATAATGTTATTGTAACGTTAACCCCCACCATCCCCACCTCAGGGAATAGTGGGGCAAACATGGAGCATTTTTTTGTAATAGGCTAGATCTTTGGCCTGACTAGAGGGGAATTTCTTCACATAAATACCCCACCCCTGGATACGTGGGGAATTAGTTGGAGGATCAAACAATATTAAGATCTACATTATTTGTTCAATTCGTAATTTAACCCATTCCAAGTGTAAGTATAGGTAATTGTACATACTATCATCTGTTGTGTATAACAATAACAACTTCAAAAATTAAAAGAAAATTCAAAGGATTTTGGAAGAAACATGACGCCATCTTGGATTTATGCAAATTAGTACCACAGGTAGCCCAGTCCCTGATGACAACTCAAATTATTTTTTATTTTGGGACAACTTTCCAAAATACATACTGTAGCTATAAAAGAAGTAAAGAAACATGTCACACAATTGTATCATTAACTAGGTTTTTGGAAACATTTCCCCACATGGTGAGGAATTTTCCAAAATATTGTGTCCCATGGGTGGGGTTAAAAACAGTTATATGGCTATATCCATAGTAAAGTCCATGGCCCACCCTTACTCGAGGTGTGTGGTGGTTACAATTGACTGGTGCATAAATACTAGATGCTCTTATAAAATCAAAACGAATTTAAATAAAATATTTCTGAAGCCAAAATTTTTGATTTTTTCCCCTGAATGATCCTTTAATTACATGCATGTTAACAGTTTATCTTACATGTAGTTGTCTTGTTTCAAAAGAGCAGCGAAAGAATATGCCTGTGGTACCTAATAACTACACAAATATATCAATATAGGACTACTAAAGCAATATACTATTGCTTATATAAATCTGGCTTTGTTCAATACGCTTCATATATTAAAGCTTACCGAGTGTACTGTATATTATTAGTCTGTACTGGTCAACAAGTCCCCAGTCACGACACTTGCCATGAATACATACATGTACATGTAAGCTTACATAACACAGTTCGCTCTGTTTTACACCAATATTACTACTGGAACCTATTTGCCTGAATAATCTCGTCGTGTGTTTGGGGGGACCAAAACGTACGCCTCAATGTTACATGTAAGTAAGAACTTATATGTTTAATAATTGTTATAACAAAATCGATATTTCAAGGCCAAGGGGCAAACGTACCTAAACGTTCAACCAAAAAAGAATATATACAGCAGCAAAGGTACAAGACTCTTCATCGAAACTACTCATTTTTCTCAATATATTCTCAATATACTCAGTGTGTTGCTTGTTTACAAAGTTTCTTGAGAAAATATTGTAAAGATCAGAGAAATGTCAAGGTCCCCTGGACTGAGTCACGTACTATTTTGCCGCAAAACTATGAATATTGCTAAATCCACCGTGATCGCGTTCTAGATTTTATTTGGTGAACTTCGACACTTGAACTAGATAACGGTTTTCACTTTCAAGGATTTTTTTTCATCAATTTCGGAGTAGAAATCTGGAGCGATTGCATTTCAGACATATGTGAAAGTAGATGAAGCAGTCTGTTGTCAATAGCGCGTTATCTATAGCCTTGCACCCCCCTTGTTGTTCTATTTCTAGACCATCATCTCACCTTCCCTCCTGCTTTTCCGATGTAGACGATTCCTAGCTTCAGTCCCGGCTCCATCTAAAGCTCTATTCTAAGTATTTAGCGAACTAAATTTGATTTTTTTATCGTAAAGATTTGCGCTCTTCTGTGTTTACCGGCAAATTATTGCGCCTGCGTTCATATTGGTCAGCTGGTAACTCAATGGAGACACGTGAAGGGAAACGGAAGTAAACATACTTTCGCACTTCCGGTCCAGAAAATTCGCTCCTTTTTTGAGAAGAAAATAGAATATCTATAAAATAGTAACATTCGTCTGATTTATAAGAAGTAGATGTATTTCATATGCATTTAGCTGCATTCCCAGGTATTTTCTTTTCAAATTCTAGACTTCGCCAAATGTGCAGTCCATATTTGCGAAGACCCGACATGTGATCGACTGTTCCGACGTTTTATCGATTCGTTATGGTCGTGTACGAAGACACGATCGAAGGTTAGCAACGTGAAGATGGCCGAGAAAGAAGAAAAGGAGGATGGCAGCAGGGTTGTAATTGCCATCGATGGCAGTAAACACAGCAAAAGAGCGTTTGATTGTAAGTATGTTTCCTGGTATAAAATGCTTTAACTAATATGTACATGGCTTGCATTGCATGGCTAGTTTAGTAGTTACGTAACTATAAGTTTAATAGTCGTTAAAGCTCTCTCTATTATTAGTACAATGTATCTATGCCATTATACACACACACTGTACACAGTAAACTGGTTGAGTTATGGTGTTCGTGGGTAAATGTACCTGAAAATAGAAATGAATTTATTTGAAATGTGCACGGTCACGTACCAAGAATAATTAAAGCTTATTATGCACGCGTCATAGTATAGATCACTTGATTTTATCCAGTACATAGCCTGCCCATGGATGCATGCAGGGACAATAACGTTTAATTTGCTTTGTATGAATGTATCGCTACATGAACGTGTACATGAATATTCGATAAAAAATGCATTGTTTTACTGTGGCCTGATGGCCGATCAAAACTACGAGCTACATGTAGACAGCATCTAGACAGATGTCTAGACAGAACCTGGCTTTAGAAAATCATCTACAGTGCACGGGCAACAGGTCACGTAGAGTCAGTATTTTGGGTATATTTGTATTTTCCGTATCGGTTATAAGCTCTCCGAAGTTCTGTTATTGTCTGTATTTGTTTCTGATGACCTTTAGTAATCCGAACCCCGACATCTGGTTTTATTTATGACGTCAGCGAAAGCTCCCGACTACAGAAGGGAGAAGGGTATGCAACAGACCCTTATGTAAACAAAAATCTTCGTCCTGAGTTTGTGCAAGAAAAGTCACGTGGGGTGGACAAGTGATGCCAGATACACTTTTAGAATCGCAGTGTTAACAGATTTGTATCACAACAAACTCTTGAAATATAAATGGTCAGTAACAGACACGGGGCAGTGAAATCAGAATATGTATTTTAAAATCTAAAAGAAATAGCTTTATATTTTAGAAGTTGGGGAATACCCAATAACATTGTAATCGAGACATGAGGTAAGTAAAACACGGCGGATTCAAATAGAAAGCTACTGATAACGGATGACATTTATTCCGAACCCTCATCGACTGATCGAATTTTGAAAGATTTTCAGGTAGGCATACGTTATTTATTCATGATTTATCTCGATTGTAGATTATTAGGACATATTTTTCTCTCTACTGTAGGAACAAACTCCTGAACAGAGATTACAAAATCCTGATTCAACAAAAGGTTAATAAGAAAAGTAAACAAACTTCCATAAGTTCCAAAAACGTATCTATCATCACTTGTCCACCCCACATGATTTTTCTTGCACAAAGTCAAGACGAAGGAAGAGAGGTCTAAGCCAATCAGAAGGTAGGATTCAGGTCTGTTGCATACCCTTCTCCCTTCTTAGGTAGTCGGGAGCTTTCGCTGATGTCATATATAAAACCAGATGTCGGGGTTCGGATTACTAAAGGTCATCAGAAACAAATACAGACAATAACAGAGCGTCCCACAGCTTATAACCTAGATACGGAAAATACAAATATTACCCAAAATACTGACTCTACGTGACCTGTTGCCTGTGTACAGTGTACCATAGAATCCCGGTAGAATCCTGGTTATAAGCCCCCCGGTTATTAAAGTCCCCCCCCCCCCCCCCCCCCCCAGTTATAAGGCCCCTCCCCCCCCCCCCCCCCCCCCCCCCCCCCCCCCCCCTGGGTTAATATAAACCCCCCGTTTATGAGGCCACCACAAAACCCTTAATTTATGAAGTTATATATTAAAAGCCCAGGGCTTAATAACGGGATTCTACGGTATCTTGTTTTGAGAAGTTAAGAAACACAGGGATCACCGACATCGTTTGTGAGATTATTATTTTTTCAGTAAACTTTGAAAACCCAGCCTCCACATTGAATTCCTGGCCGAGACTTCACTAATGTGGATTGTAAATGACCAGCTGGGCCCAGTTGTTCAAAAGCGGGTTCAAGCTAACTCAGGGTTAATGGCTAACCTTGGGTAAAATCTTAAGAATTAACCCTAGGTTATAGCGAGTTTAACCCCGGGTTAGTGTTAACCCACTTTTGAACAACCAGGCCCTGGTCATTTGTAACCCACATCCCCATACCCCGCGACATGTGGGGAAATAGCAGGGGAATTCAAAAATTGGAGGTGGTAAATTTTATGTATTTATAAGGCCAAATGTTAAGGTTAAATTCACCACCCCCTGGTGTCCTAAAATATTAACTGTAATTAAAAGAAATAGAATCGAATATTACACAAATACATTTAGTTAATAATCAGGTCAGTTCGTGAGTATACCTCCCTGCACACAATGTGGGCACATTGCACGTTGTATGACATCATACATTAAATGATGGTAATTTCCCCACCCCCTAAACTAAAATCCATGCTATGTTTTACTGTCAAAATGTCAAAATGTCAAAAAAGGATGAATAAAGTGGTTACTTGTACAGTTGTACTAATGTAAGATGTTGTATTTAAGGGTACTGTGATAATGCGCACAAGGATGGCGATAATGTGCTATTGATTCATGCTAATGATATATCAGACCGTCAAATACAACTACACCCATGTAAGTATGTGTATTATATCTTTTAGATGGTTTTGTACGTAGCTACAGAGGGCCACTTGTTGTTTATGCTATATGTTTATCACCCTCTTTTAAATAAAGACTCTTATTATTAAGTATAACTTACAGTAATACTAGACACTCTTCTAGCGTGAAGTCGGGCTTCTAAATGAAATGTAACCTATTTGAACTAAATATAGATATCTTATAGTGTGATTAAAACAGTGTTTGGTTGCTCGTCATTGCGTGACTCGAGCTCGATAGAACTTGCTTTCCTTGCAATTTCAGTACTGCAATTTCACAAACTCAGCGAATCATGAATGACAATGACATAGTTTATTTGTTACCATAAATATATCCATACAAATACAAATACCGTATACATAAACTATAGACATCGCAGAGTCATTAAACAATGTTTGGATGAAGTGTAAATATGGGTTTACCTCGACAGTTATCGGTCGGCTGAAAACCTTACAACTGTTCTCTTCACCGCCGGCTGCGTGTATCAACTCACTTCGTTCTAAGTTCTGAAGATCTCTAAACCCTTTGCAGTACTAGTACTGGATTGATAAATCCATATCTCTATGAATTATTGTGGTTATATATTTTGAAAACAAGATGACATAAACTTCCTCCAACAAGGTTTGTGAATTCAGACTCGACCAGTCTCGTATTGATAACTCATGTTGTTAGAGCCTTCATTGATTATCTTAGCGGCCGGCACAGGGCGCATGCGCTGTAGAACCCAGTATGCTTCCTGAGGTCAACGACGACGACAAAGAATGCTTCTCATTTTTAGAGTCGGGTCTTCCACAGGAAGCCCGACTAATAACATCAATGGAGTCGTTTTTGTTTGAGTGGTAAACCTACGGTACGAAGTTACCGTCACGGTACAAAATCCAAGACATCTACATGTATCTATTCAACCAATCACTGTGTGCAAATTCTTTGCTCAACCAATCAGAATGCTTTGATATGACATGGTTATCACATGGCATGGTCACTGCATGACACGAACTGTACCATATATCTACTTAATGTTGAAATTTACATTGTAATTTTAAAAATGCCTTGTTATGTGAAAGCCTCGCTTTCGTGTTTAAAACTGCCTCGTTTTCGTGTTCAGCTACCTCGTGCTAGCTAGTCGTTCAGTTCAGTCGTGTAAGACATGTTATTCTTTTAGTTGGTCGGTCGTATCAACAATAAAACAACAAAATTCAACAGGTTATGGACCCAGCATGCTTCCACTGCGCAAGTCTGAGTTCGTGGAAGATTCTCACGAAGCAAGATTGAAGAGAAAGAGAGATTTGTTGTTGATACTGTGAGCGACTGAAATACAAGATGGCGGACTATACGGTGAGGAATACAGTTACGGTTGTTCCTTTGGATGGTTCCAACTATGGAACATGGAAAATCCAATGTAGGATGGCTCTCATAAAGGAAAACCTGTGGAGTATTGTCAGTGGGACTGAAGTGGCCCCTGCTGAGACGGAAGTCGAAACATTTACGAAGTTTGTAGTGCGACGAAATAGAGCACTGGCGACAATCGTGCTTTCCGTGAATACCTCGCTGTTGTACTTGTTAGGAGACCCAGAGGACCCCGTGGTCGTGTGGAAAAAGCTTTCGGAGCAATTCCAAAAGAAAACCTGGGCTAACAAGTTGTCGTTGAGATGGAGACTGAACAAATTACGACTTCAAGAAGGAGACTCGGTGAAAGGTCACATAAAGTCAATAACTGAAATCTTCAACGAGCTGGCCGTAATTGGTGCTCCCATGGAGGAAGAAGATAAAGTTGTGACATTACTAGCAAGTTTGCCTGACAAGTTTGATATGCTTGTGACTGCTTTAGAAGCGAATAGTGAAGTACCAAACATGGAAGTAGTCACTGAACGTTTGTTCCATGAAGAGAACAAGCTAAAGGAACGTGAAACTGTTGAAAAGCCTTATGAGAAAGTGATGTTGGGAACGAAATCTAAAGACCGTCCAAAGTGCCATCATTGTGGGAAACCTGGTCATTTAAAGCGTAATTGCTGGAGTCTTAAGAAGGAGAAGGAGAAAGAGCAGCAAAACAAGCCAGAATCTAAACCTGTAAAGCACAAGGCCAATGTTGTTGCAGCTGACTCTGACTCTGAGAGCCTGGGACTTGTGACACAGGCCTTAGCAGCAAGTGTTTGTGCAAATGATGTGTGGATTATTGATTCGGGTGCCACATGTCACATGACAAATGATCGCAGCTCACTGAGGGACATTTTGGAACTGACTGAGCCTGTACATGTTCAACTTGGGGACGGAAAAGTGCTAAATGCTACTGCTCGTGGCACAGTGACTTTGTATACGGTCCTGCGTGGTGGAAATGAAAAACGGTGCAATCTGAAAGATGTGCTTTTTGTTCCTAAACTCAGCTACAGTTTACTAAGTGTACCGAAAGCTACTGGAGCTGGCTTAAAAGTCAGTTTTGATAAGAGTGAATGTAAGATTGTTCGTGCTGATGGTGCAACTATTGCTGTTGGAAAGAAAGTGGGATCCTTGTTCCATTTAAAGTATCGACGGGAGGTGGAACTATCAAATGCAGCAACTGCTGAATTAAGCATGTCAAAGGAAATGCTATGGCACCAGAGATATGGACACTTGGGTACTCAAAATCTGAAAAAGCTAGCCAACGAATCCCTGGTGACTGGCTTTGATTTTGATCCCAAGAAGGGTCTAGATTTTTGTGAAGCCTGTGTGCAAGGAAAGTTACACCGCTGTTCTTTTCCAACTTCCGGTGCAAAGAGGGCTACCGAACCCCTTGGTCTAGCGCATAGTGACTTATGTGGAAAGATCACTCCAAAGTCTGCAGGTGGTGCAGAATATTTCATGACTCTGACTGATGATAAAACCCGTTATGTGTGGGTCTATGCATTGAAGAAGAAGGATGAAGCCTTCAAAAAGTTTCAAGATTGGAAAGCCCTAGTAGAGAAATCAAGTGGCTACACACTAAAGATTCTAAGGTCAGACAATGGAGGAGAATATGTATCGACAGACTTTGATATCTTCCTGAAGTCAGAAGGAGTAGTGCATCAAACTACTGTCCCAAAAACACCACAGCAGAATGGCGTAGCGGAACGTCTGAATAGAACATTAGTCGAATCAGTAAGGTCCATGCTGGTTCAGGCTAAGTTGCCCCAGAAATTCTGGGTTGAAGCACTTAATACTGCAGTTTACTTGCATAATCGAAGTCCTACAAGGTCACTTGAGGGTCTAACTCCCTATGAAGCCTGGACTGGCTCAAAGCCTGATGTATCCAATCTCAAATGCTTTGGGTGCACAGCGTATGCACAGATTCCCAAGGATGAAAGAAAGAAACTTGACCCCAAGGCCAGGAAGTGTGTATTCCTTGGATATGGAACTGACACTAAGGCATATCGTCTATTTGATGTGGAATGACAACGTGTCATCTATAGCCGTGATGTAAAGTTTGACGAGGGTGCGTTTGGAATCCTTCAGAAGGATAAACCTGATGGAACTGTCATCAAGCTTGTTGATGTTGAACTGTCAAATAATGATGATGTTGAACTGTCAAATAATGATGATGTGGATGAAGGTCCAAGTGTTTTACGTCAGTCTTCACGTGAGAGACGCCCACCTGATCGATTGGGAGAGTGGGTGACAGTAGTAAGTGATGGCATTGTGGAGCCAACCACTGTAAGTGAAGCCTTAAATGGTCCTGATGCAGATCAGTGGCATGTTGCAATGCAGCAAGAAATGGACTCTCTCCATAAACATGATGTCTGGAATCTCACTGAATTGCCAGATGGGCGAAAGGCAGTTGGAAGTAAGTGGGTATTTCGTGTTAAGTATAATGCTGATGGCCCTATGGAGAGGAGGAAAGCTAGACTTGTTGCACAAGGTTTCTCACAGAAGCAAGGTGTGGACTATGATGAGACGTTTAGTCCTGTTGTGCGATTTGAATCTTTAAGGACTGTCATTGCACTGTCTGTTAAGCAAGAACTAAAACTGCACCAAATGGACGTAACTACAGCTTTTCTCAATGGAGACTTAAAAGAAGAAGTATATATGAGACAACCAGAAGGATTTTCTGTTAAAGGGAAGGAGCATCTAGTGTGCAAATTGAATAAGAGCCTCTATGGGCTGAAACAGTCACCCAGATGCTGGAACTATACACTTGATGAACACTTGAAGTCTATGGGATTTGTACAAACTCCAAGTGATCCATGTATTTATGTTTCGGATGAGGATGCTAATCCTTTTATTATTGCTGTGTATGTGGATGACATTGTTCTTGCAGGTCCATCTGATGAGAAAATTGCTGAAGTCAAGCAAAACATCTCTGAGAGATTTGAGGTAAAGGATATGGGGGAGCTAAAGTACTTTCTTGGAGTGCAAGTGATTCAGGAAGATGGTAAGGTCTGGATTGGCCAACCCACTTATACTGAAAACATTCTCAAGAAATTCGGGATGGAGAATTGCAAACCGGTTAGCACCCCAGTTGATCCCAACTTTAAGCTCACGAAGGCTGGCGCTGACAATGTTCCTCATAACCAGTCAGACTATCAGTCAGTAGTTGGAAGTTTGTTATACCTGTCATCTGTTTCACGTCCCGACATTGCATTTGCGGTTAGTAATGTGGCCAGATACTCCTCTAATCCAACCAACGAACACTGGGCCGCTGTCAAGAGGATTCTACGATATCTCAAAGGAACTGTGAACTATGGTTTACTTTTTACTAGTGATGTGGACTCAGAGTGTGTGGGATTTTCTGATGCTGATTGGGCAGGCGACGTGAATGATCGAAAGTCAACATCTGGTTACCTATTCCAGATGTGTGGTGGTGCTATTAGCTGGAGAAGCAAAAAGCAACCTTGTGTTGCATTGTCAACTGCTGAAGCAGAGTACATAGCTTTGTCATCAGCTGTACAAGAGACACTCTGGCTAAAACAGTTACTAGTAGACTTGAAAGTAGATACTAAGACACCTATGACAATGTATGAAGACAACCAAGCAGCTATCAGTATGTCAAAGAATCCAAACTATCATGGAAGAGCCAAACATATAGACATTAAATATCACTTTGTACGAGATCAAGTAGATAAGAATGCTGTAAACATAGTTTATTGTTCTACTAATGATATGCTAGCTGACTTGTTAACCAAAGGACTACACAAAGGACAATTTGTTAAACTTCGTGAACTAATTGGAGTTGTCCTGAAGCCATGAACTACAGACATTTTTCAAAACAATGAGAAGGAGTGTTGAAATTTACATTGTAATTTTAAAAATGCCTTGTTATGTGAAAGCCTCGCTTTCGTGTTAACTGCCTCGTTTTCGTGTTCAGCTACCTCGTGCTAGCTAGTCGTTCAGTTCAGTCGTGTAAGACATGTTATTATTTTAGTTGGTCGGTCGTATCAACAATAAAACAACAAAATTCAACACTTAACACACATACGAAAATGACTCTGTCCAGTGCTTACCAACTTTTCCAATGCTGCGGGATAGAGAAATTCATTATTGTTTAGTTTGCTGTCAATGAAATGCAAGCATCACTAGTCATAACTTGTCTGCGTTATCCATTTGCAATAATATTGAATATGTCATTTCTTATATTGTGACATATAAGACATTCCCAGACCAGCCTCCCCTCCCTTATAGATTTATTCATTCATATAATATTTGTTATACCTATATACAGTCAAACCTCTATTAAGCGGCCCTCTGTTATCACTTTCACACAAATCCCCAGAAATCGGTCCCCATACTTACTGTAAACTTTACAATTAAGCAGTCAGTTGGCTATTTCTCGAGGGTGACTGCTTAATTTTAATTTTAATAGAGGTTTGACTGTATTTGATACTGTAGATGGACTTACTACTGTAGAAGGCTGGGAGAAGTGGATAGAAAGATGTGCTGAAGAATCTAAAACACTGCTTCACTCTTTTGAAGAGAAATGCAAGCAAAAGAAGGTTGGTATGAAAGCTTGTGACATCTCAGCTGGGTAGTCCCTTAGTAGTTCCTTTCTGGGTAGTTCCTTACTGGGTAGTCCCTTAGTAGTTCCTTAGTAGTTCCTTTCTGGGTAGTTCCTTACTGGGTAGTTCCTTACTGGGTAGTCCCTTAGTAGTTCCTTTCTGGGTAGTTCCTTACTGGGTAGTCCCTTAGTAGTTCCTTAGTAGTTCCTTTCTGGGTAGTTCCTTACTAGGTAGTTCCTTACTGGGTAGTTCCTTACTGGGTAGTTCCTTACTGGGTAGTTCCTTACTGGGTAGTTCCTTACTGGGTAGTTCCTTACTGGGTAGTTCCTTACTGGGTAGTTCCTTACTGCATAGTTCCTTACTGGGTAGTTCCTTACTGGGTAGTTCCTTACTGGGTAGTTCCTTACTGGGTAGTTCCTTAGTAGTTCCTTACTGGGTAGTTCCTTACTGGGTAGTTCCTTACTGGGTAGTTCCTTAGTAGTTCCTTACTGGGTCGTTCCTCACTGGGTAGTTCCTTACTGGGTAGTTCCTTACTGGGTAGTTCCTTACTGGCTAGTTCCTTACTGGCTAGTTCCTTACTGGGTAGTTCCTTACTGGGTAGTTCCTAACTGGGTAGTTCCTTAGTAGTTACTTACAGGGTCGTTCCTTACTGGGTAGTTCCTTACTGGGTAGTTCCTTACTGGGTAGTTCCTTACTGGGTCGTTCCTTACTGGGTAGTTCCTTACTGGGTCGTTCCTTACTGGGTAGTTCCTTACTGGGTAGTTCCTTACTGGGTAGTTCCTTGGGTAGTTCCTTACTGGGTAGTTCCTTACTGGGTAGTTCCTTACTGGGTAGTTCCTTACTGGGTAGTTCCTTTCCTTACTGGGTAGTTCCTTACTGGGTAGTTCCTTACTGGGTAGTTCCTTACTGGGTAGTTCCTTACTGGGTAGTCCTTACTGGGTCGTTCCTTACTGGGTAGTTCTTTACTGGGTCGTTCCTTACTGGGTAGTTCCTTACTGGGTAGTTCCTTACTGGGTAGTTCCTTACTGGGTAGTTCCTTACTTACTGGGTAGTTCCTTACTGGGTAGTTCCTTACTGGGTAGTTCCTTACTGGGTAGTTCCTTACTGGGTAGTTCCTTACTGGGTAGTTCCTTTACTTGGGTAGTTCCTTACTGGGTAGTTCCTTACTGGGTAGTTCCTTACTGGGTAGTTCCTTACTGGGTAGTTCCTTACTGGGTAGTTCCTTACTGGGTAGTTCCTTACTGGGTAGTTCCTTACTGGGTAGTTCCTTACTGGGTAGTTCCTTACTGGGTAGTTCCTTACTGGGTAGTTCCTTACTGGGCCGTTCCTTACTGGGTAGTTCCTTACTGGGTAGTTCCTTACTGGGTAGTTCCTTACTGGGGTCCGTTCCTTACTGGGTAGTTCCTTACTGGGTCGTTTGCTTACTGGGTAGTTCCTTACTGGGTAGTTCCTTACTGGGTCGTTCCTTACTGGGTCGTTCCTTACTGGGTCGTTCCTTACTGGGTAGTTCCTTACTGGGTAGTTCCTTACTGGGTAGTAGTCGTTCCTTACTGGGTCGTTCCTTACTGGGTAGTTCCTTACTGGGTAGTTCCTTACTGGGTAGTTCCTTACTGGGTAGTTCCTTACTGGGTAGTTCCTTACTGGGTAGTTCCTTACTGGGTAGTTCCTTACTGGGTAGTTCCTTACTGGGTAGTTCCTTACTGGGTAGTTCCTTACTGGGTAGTAGTTCCTTACTGGGTAGTTCCTTACTGGGTAGTTCCTTACTGGGTAGTTCCTTACTGGGTAGTTCCTTACTGGGTAGTTCCTTACTGGGTAGTTCCTACTGGGTAGGGTAGTTCCTTACTGGGTAGTTCCTTACTGGGTAGTTCCTTACTGGGTCCTTTCCTTACTGGGTAGTTCCTTACTGGGTAGTTCCTTACTGGGTAGTTCCTTACTGGGTAGTTCCTTACTGGGTAGTTCCTTACTGGGTAGTTCCTTACTGGGTCCTTACTGGGTAGTTCCTTACTGGGTAGTTCCTTACTGGGTAGTTCCTTACTGGGTAGTTCCTTACTGGGTAGTTCCTTACTGGGTAGTTCCTTACTGGGTAGTTCCTTACTGGGTAGTTCCTTACTGGGTAGTTCCTTACTGGGTAGTTCCTTACTGGGTAGTTCCTTACTGGGTAGTTCCTTACTGGGTAGTTCCTTACTGGGTAGTTCCTTACTGGGTAGTTCCTTACTGGGTAGTTCCTTACTGGGTCGTTCCTTACTGGGTAGTTCCTTACTGGGTAGTTCCTTACTGGGTAGTTCCTTACTGGGTAGTTCCTTACTGGGTAGTTCCTTACTGGGTAGTTCCTTACTGGGTAGTTCCTTACTGGGTAGTTCCTTACTGGGTAGTTCCTTACTGGGTAGTTCCTTACTGGGTAGTTCCTTACTGGGTCCTTACTTCCTTACTGGGTAGTTCCTTACTGGGTAGTTCCTTACTGGGTAGTTCCTTACTGGGTAGTTCCTTACTGGGTAGTTCCTTACTGGGTAGTAGTAGTTCCTTACTGGGGGTAGTTCCTTACTGGGTAGTTCCTTACTGGGTAGTTCCTTACTGGGTAGTTCCTTACTGGGTAGTTCCTTACTGGGTAGTTCCTTACTGGGTAGTTCCTTACTGGGTCGTTCCTTACTGGGTAGTTCCTTACTGGGTAGTTCCTTACTGGGTAGTTCCTTACTGGGTAGTTCCTTACTGGGTAGTTCCTTACTGGGTAGTTCCTTACTGGGTAGTTCCTTACTGGGTAGTTCCTTACTGGGTAGTTCCTTACTGGGTAGTTCCTTACTGGGTAGTTCCTTTACTGGGTAGTTCCTTACTGGGTAGTTCCTTACTGGGTAGTTCCTTACTGGGTAGTTCCTTACTGGGTAGTTCCTTACTGGGTAGTTCCTTACTGGGTAGTTCCTTACTGGGTAGTTCCTTACTGGGGGTAGTTCCTTACTGGGTAGTTCCTTACTGGGTAGTTCCTTACTGGGTAGTTCCTTACTGGGTAGTTCCTTACTGGGTAGTTCCTTACTGGGTAGTTCCTTACTGGGTAGTTCCTACTGGGGGTAGTTCCTTACTGGGTAGTTCCTTACTGGGTAGTTCCTTACTGGGTAGTTCCTTACTACTGTAGGGTACTGGGTAGTTCCTTACTGGGTAGTTCCTTACTGGGTAGTTCCTTACTGGGTAGTTCCTTACTGGGTAGTTCCTTACTGGGTCGTTCCTTACTGGGTAGTTCCTTACTGGGTAGTTCCTTACTG
Source organism: Actinostola sp. cb2023 (assembly GCA_033675265.1). Classification (NCBI taxonomy): domain Eukaryota; kingdom Metazoa; phylum Cnidaria; class Anthozoa; order Actiniaria; family Actinostolidae; genus Actinostola; species Actinostola sp. cb2023. Next base: position 170,484 of record JAUJYZ010000311.1, read on the forward strand.
GGTAGTTCCTTACTGGGTAGTTCCTTACTGGGTAGTTCCTTACTGGGTAGTTCCTTACTGGGTAGTTCCTTACTGGGTAGTTCCTTACTGGGTAGTTCCTTACTGGGTAGTTCCTTACTGGGTAGTTCCTTACTGGGTAGTTCCTTACTGGGTAGTTCCTTACTGGGTAGTTCCTTACTGGGTAGTTCCTTACTGGGTAGTTCCTTACTGGGTAGTTCCTTACTACTGGGTAGTTCCTTACTGGGTAGTTCCTTACTGGGTAGTTCCTTACTGGGTAGTTCCTTACTGGGTTCCTTAGTTCCTTACTGGGTCGTTCCTTACTGGGTAGTTCCTTACTGGGTAGTTCCTTAGTAGTTCCTTACTGTTCCTTACTGGTTTCCTTACTGGGTCTTTTCAGTTAACTGGGTAAACTTACTGGGTCGTTCCCAGATTGGTAAACCCTGCTGACGTAATATGTAAATTTGCAGACTTAAAAACATGCCTTCATCTAATAATGGGCTGCCGTGGCCAGGGTACAATACGGCGTCCTCTCATGGGTAGTGTCAGTGATTATTGTGTAGTTCCATGCCCATTCAGCTGTCACTGTTCCTTACCCTCCTAAGAATCGTGAACTACATGGCTTTGATAACGTGATGCCACACGGGTCGACGAATCAATGGTGCTATAGAAAAACTACTGGGGGTTCCTGTTTGTGAGTTCCTTAGGGTAGGTATACTGGGTACAATTACTGTTTTTTGTGATCAATGAAGCAGTTCCTTAGGGGAAATAAACGTCTGGGTTTCAATTTTGGGTTCTTGATTCTGCCTCACCGTACTGGGAAAAATTTGACACTAGTTCTTGACGGAGTCCCTGTGTACGTGCGTTACCATCCTACTGATGCTTACGGTGAGTTCCTTGTTTGCGTGTTCCTTACTGGGTCGTTATTTACTGTGGTAGTTCCTTATGGGTATTCCCCAGGTATTCCTTACCTACTGTTGCACTGGGTTGTTCCATACTGGGTAGTTCCTTAGTAGTTCCTTACTGTATTGTTTCATTAACGGTTTCAGTATAACTGTAAACTATACACCCCAATTGGAAACCCTGCTGATGTACGCTGTAAACCATCAATGCTGCGTGTCATCTAATAATGGGCTGAAGTGGCCAGGGTACAATACCCCAATTACAGTGTCAGTGATTGATGCACGCATGCCCATCAGCTGTGTGTGTCCTCCTAAGAATCGTGAACTAAGTAGTTTAATAACGTGAATTACAATCCTACTGATGGTGCACGAAAAACTCTCAATGATCGTGTGTTTGTTAATTTTAGTATTAGGTGTATACAATACCCTGTTTACCATGATCAATGAAGTGAAGGGAGAAATAAAACGTCTTTCAATGTTTGATTGTGATTGCCTCACCGGCGAAAAATGTTGAACTGATATGGATGCTACAATATTTGATCTTGACGGAGTCCCTGTGCTAGTCAACATTGCTGAGCATGATTTTAAAAACTGAAGACAATATGACAAGTTATCGAAGATCCAAAAACAGTCCCCGTCCAAATTTGTACATTTTTCATTTTCGTACCAAATTCATGCTCAGTTTTCGGATCCTTGTGTTTAGAACAAGCGAAATCATAGATTTACAGTTTTCTTACAAAATCCTTGGAAAAAAAGAGCTATGCTATTTTGATGACGTCATGGTGAAGGAATTTGGTGACGTCATGCTAAAACAAGGCTTTCTCCCTTACAATCACTTTATAATGACAAAACTAAAGTCTTTGTGCTACAATGGAGGTTTCAAATTTTCCTTACATCAGTCAAAATTAATATGTTGTCCACCCAACACAACAACAACATGATAGAGCAAGAGAAACAATTACTGGTTCTAAAATTCCATGGTTGGGTTTCAGAGTCGATGCGCAAGTAACGGTACATTGGCTTTTGAAGATTGGCGTTTTGTTTTTCTCGCTACACCGTACTGAAAAGTGGAAAATCGACGAAACAGCTGTCTACGGTTGCCTAGAAGAAACTGCTCTCTGCTCTATCATGTTGTTGTTGTTACGAGCTTTTTATTTCTACGTAGTATGACCGATTTGGAGTTAGAAAAAGAGTATGAAATGTACGAAGCTACTCCGAATTATTCCGTTTTTATTTTATTCTCTTTTTTTTTCTACTGGATTTCTTATTCAACCAGACGTTTAAAATGTTGTTTGTTGTTCAAAAACTCCTTTTACTGTGTATTTTATTGATTTTAAAAGAACTGGTATTTCCAGAAATCTGAGTGGTCTAAACTGAAGCTAATTATTGCGGCTGTAATTGCATCATCTCACTTGTTAGCCAATCAAATCAAAGAACCAAGGAAGCAATTCCAGTGCTGAAGAATAATTTTACATTACCATTATTATTATACTACGACTACATACAGTGTATCAACGCGATCAAATATTTTAGAATTCATCCGATCCAATCGTGTGTTGCCATGGAGCAATTACTAACTCTGGAATAATAGTTTCTTTGCGTAACAGCTTGAAGTAATGCGGCAGTGCACCGATGGCCAAGGCAAACAAAACAATTCACCTAAAAAAAAATCCCTTCGCAAAGATGTGCTGCTGTGAAAAAAATCCCTTCGCAAAGATTCAATTGCTGTGAGAAAAGATGAAATTCGTAACACTAATGGGATAAGCAACAGGAGAGCAAATAAGCGAGGGGTACTTGGCATGACAATGACCATCAAAACGACCCAGCTGCATTGAGATTCTCTCGTGATATCATTGATAGCTTTTCTTGAGGCTTTCACCGGCGAAGATGAATCAAAGCGAGAAGTGTGTGGATTATACTTTTATATCTGACACAGTTGAAAATATTGAATTGTTTGAGAAGCCTTTCATTGCAATCATCTTCTTCAACGTCGTTCTTGCAATTTCAGCAACGCTTGGGAATGGAATGATTATCGTTACCATCTTGAGATCACACAACCTTCAAACGCCATCTTACTTACTGATAACAAGTTTGGCGTTCACAGATCTTCTGGTTGGTTTACTCTATCATCCTTTCTTAATTGTGAATGATTTACTTTACCTGCAGAAGAACATTGAAAGCCTTTGCGTAATCACGAAACTTTTCATGCTGCCTGTATTCTTTCTTGCTGGCCTTTCACTTATCATGACTGCATATATCAGCATTGACCGATATTTAGCTCTCCGTTTAAGACATCGATATAGAGTCATTGTTACGAAAAAACGGGTTCAGATATCGAGTGTGGTAACGTGGGTTTTACTCTTAGCCTTGTTGTTGGTGACAACGTACGTTAGACGAGAACTAGAGAGACATCGGGACGTTATTGCAGGAATAATAGGTTTGATGTCGTTACTCATAACCTGTACTTTCTACATCAAGTCCTTCATAACTCTTCATCGTTATACATCACAAATTCACGCCCAACAACCCAATCCATCACAATTAGCAGGGAACTTTGATGTTGTGAAATACAGGAAAACCTTGAAGACGATGGTGGCCATATTGGGATGTCTCGTTCTCTGCCAGCTTCCACTTATGTGTGGTCTTTTGGTGGCGAGGTATTTGAGCTTCTACACTCGAGGAATCATTACACATGTTGCAATGTTAGTCTTTGGACTTAATTCCAGTCTAAACCCAGTCATTTATCTGATAAGGTTTACAGATATTCGGAATGCGTGTCGTCAAATGTTACGCAATCTTCTATGCTATCACTAATAGACCGAGGAAAAAAAAACGTGTCTAAAAATGTAAGGCTGACTTTAGAAGTTTTAATGCGGACAACACTAGTTTGTACTACAATGGACTTATCTTCCTTGCATCTCCTTTAGTTGTCTGACAACCGTGTTAACTGTACAACGAAACAATTACCGGTCCATTCCATCCCCGGGATTCCATCGTCCAGTTTGACATCGGTCCAGTAGTAGTAGGGAATGGACAGTTTGAGCCCATTTTATAATCTCAATCTTTAAGGTCAAGGTCAACCTTAAAGGAATGTCAGGAATGTTAAGGTCAAGGTCAACCTTAAAGGAATGTCAGGAATGTTAAGGTCAAGGTCAACCTTAAAGGAATGTCAGGAATGTTAAGGTCAAGGTCAGGTTAAGGAATGTCAGGAATGTTAAGGTCAGGTTAAGGAATGTCAGGAATGTTAAGGTCAAGGTCAACCTTAAAGGAATGTCAGGAATGTTAAGGCCAAGGTCAACCTTAAAGGTCAAGATCAAATTCTTGGGGGAAAAGGGCGTGGCACATTCCATTCTATGGTATGGCACATTCCTGGACAAAAGTCAAGGTCAAATTCTCAGAAAATCCCAAGGTCAAATTCTTGGGGAAAGGGCGTGGCACATTCCATTCTAGGGCGTGGCACATTCCTGGAAAAAAGTCAAGGTCAAATTCTCAGAAAAATCCCAAGGTCAAATTCTTGGGAAAAGGGTGTGGCACATTCCATTCTAGGGCGTGTCACATTCCTGGAAAAAGGTCAAATTCCTGGAATTATCCCAAGGTCAAATACACACATTACACCGACCCCCAACTCAACAATAATATACACTTCCAGACCCCCAACTCAGTAATAATATGTGCTTGCGGACCCCAGAAACGAGGGCATAGGTACTTAAAGAAATACTACTTTAGTATATTATAGAATGTTAGAACTGTGTTCAAAACCATATAAGGATATATTACTATATAATAATATAGAAATGTCAAATAATATAATTGATGAACCAGTGCCTGAAATTAAGGTACCAATTCTAAAACCAGTAAAAGTTTCACAACCACAACCGATATCACTAAAAACACAGGCTGGAAAGGTTGTTAACTCTGTTCAAAAGCAGCTAACAAATTCTCAGATTAGATAATATCTTATGTTCCAGCAGAGATTAAGAAGGCTGTAAATACACATATTGAAGCCTTGAAAAAGGAGGTTAATAATATATATGATAGCCCCAAGACACCAACAACTAAAGCTCAAAATAAAGAGACATCAAAAATTCAAAGGAAAGAGTCAGCATTGAAAGGCTTTCTCAAGTCTTACCGAATAACTGAAGTTGATAAGATGGACCCAAAAATTTTCCTAGAAAATAACAAACAGAATGTTATAGATCTGTTAGAAAAACAAGAAAAACCTATCAAGATGAAACTACTACTTGAGATTGAATTTTATAAAATGGTGAAAGAAGAAAAAGTTTTCACCTATAGTTATTTTCATTCAACAATCGAGATAGTTACAGAGTCGACCAATCTGGATGAGGTTTACAATCGATTTAAGGATCAGATCTTAGAGAAGATTGATAATTTCCAAAATCAAGGATCAGGCTGGATATCTAATATGGTGATTAACCTAGATATACATATCGATAAATACAAACCACTAACAGCCAAATCTTATATAGAGCTTCCACAAAAATTAAAAAGGAAAGAGGCAATAATTAATACAAAAAATGATGATAATCAATGCTTCAAATGGGCAGTTACATAATATGTATTTCCTGTTAAGAAAAATCCAGATAGAATCTCTAAAGTTTTAAAAGCAAACGCAGAGAAATTAAACTGGAATGGACTTGAGTTTCCCGTACAGCTTGATAAGATTAAAATCTTTGAAAATAATAATTCCAAATATGGAATCAATGTCTGTGGTTATAAAAATGAAAATATTTACCCCATTAGAATTAGTGGAAACAGTAGTAGAGAACAAACAATCAACCTTCTAATGATATCAGATGATAAGACCAACCACTATTGTTGGATTAAGAATATGTCTAGACTTTTATGCTCACAGACTACAAAGCATGATGGAAAAAGATACTACTGTGAACGATGTTTGATCTCTTTCAGAACACAGAAATCATTAGATAAGCATTCCGAATATTGTATAAATCATGATGCTGTTAAGATTACATTACCTAAAAAAGGTACTATGCTGAAGTTTAAGAATTTTAATAATTCTATGAGAGTGCCATTTGTTATTTATGCAGATTTTGAATGCTTCACCGAATCATTAGCATCTTGTAGTCCAGATGAAAGTATGTCATATACTGAAAAATATCAAAAACATAAACCATCAGGATACTGCTACCTAGTAAAATCTTATGATAATAAATTATTTAAACCTAAAATATTTACATATACAGCTAAAAGTGAGGATGAGGATATTGGGCAACTCTTTGTAAGCTCGATAGAAGAAACAGTTAAAAATATATATTCAAGGTTCAACTATAACAAGAAGGTTAAAACGACTAAAACTGATAATGAAAACTATAGGAAAGCAACACACTGTCATATATGTGAGAATAAACTCGGTAAAGATAAGGTATTAGATCACGACCACCTTACAGGAAAATATCGTGGGGCAGCGCACAATGATTGTAATTTGAACTATAAAATTCCTAAACACATCCCAGTGATATTTCATAATCTAGCAGGGTATGACGCACATCTATTCATAAAGAACTTGGGGGTAACCAACGGTAAAATTGATTGTATCCCTAACAACGAGGAAAAATACATTTCATTCAAGAAAGAGATTATAGTGGACACATTTACTAACAAGGATGGAAAACCGTGTAATGTGAAACGTGAGATACGGTTCATAGACAGCTTCAAATTCATGTCAGCCAGTTTAGATTCACTAGTTGGAAATCTTAAAAAAGAACAGTTCAAAAATATGAACACATTCTATAGCAGAAAGAAGTTAGACTTATTATTAAGAAAAGGAGTGTATCCATATGATTATGTCAACTCACTAGGAAAATTAAGTGAAAAATATTTACCTCCAAAAGAACAGTTCTATTCAAAGTTGAACAATACAAATATTTCAGATGATAATTATAACCATGCTCAAGAAGTTTGGAAAACATTTGGAATAAATACAATGTATGAATACCACAACCTTTATCTTAAGAGTGATGTTATTCTACTTGCAGATGTATTTGAAACCTTTAGAGATGTTTGTATGAAGCATTATAATCTTGACCCATGTTGGTATTATACAGCACCAGGTCTTAGTTGGGATGCTATGCTAAGGGTAACTAAAATTAATCTAGAACTTCTGTCTGATGCAGATATGATTCTTATGGTGGAAAAAGGAATACGAGGTGGTATATCCATGATAAGTAAACGTTATGCTAAGGCTAATAATAAATATATGAATGAGTATAATAAAAAGGAAAAGTCAACATTTATCAAATATCTTGACGCAAATAATTTATACGGTTGGGCTATGTCAGAAGCACTTCCCACACATGATTTCAAGTGGATGAATAAGAAAGAGTTACAGAACTGGGAAAAGCATCCATGTATATTAGAGGTTGATCTAGAGTACCCCATAAGACTACATAAACTACACAACGAGTATCCACTAGCTCCAGAACGGGTGGTTATAAATAAGATTGAGAAACTTCTTCCAAATCTAAATGATAAGAAAAACTATGTAATACATCACAAGAGTTTGAAACTATATGTGAGCCTCGGGTTGAAGATAACAAAGATTCACAAAGGTATCACATTCAAAGAGTCGGACTGGTTGAAGAAATACATTGCTCTTAACACAGACCTTAGGACTAAAGCTACAAATGATTTTGAGAAAGACTTCTTCAAGCTTCTTAATAATAGTGTATATGGTAAGACAATGGAAAATATTAGGAACCGTCAAGATATTAAATTAGTAACAAATGAAAAACAAGCAAGTAAATTAGTGTCACAACCTAACTATAAAAGAAGGACAATATTCTCAGAAAATCTAGCAGCTATACATATGACAAAAACAGAACTTCTCTTCAATAAACCAATCTACCTAGGGATGTGTATACTTGATCTTAGTAAAACATTGATGTATGACTTTCATTATAATTATATCAAACCAAAATTAAATATAATAACAAAGCACAACTATTATTTACTGATACAGACAGTCTGATGTATGAGATTGATACAAATGATTTCTATAAAGATATTGAAAAAGATATTGAAACAAAATTTGATACAAGTGCCTACCAGAAAGATCATGGGGGTATTAAAAAGTTTGTTAATAAAAAGGTTATAGGAATGATGAAGGATCGATGAGACAGCAGCATGTGGAGAAATAACAGAATTTGTAGGACTTCGTAGTAAGCTCTATTCTAACAAGATAGATAAAAAAGAATCAAAACGATGCAAAGGTATAAAAAGATTGGTAGAGCAAACTATCACATTTGATGATTACAAGAATTGTCTACTATCAGGTAATAAACTAATGAGAACGATGAATGTGATCAGAAGTCATAAACATCAAATATATACGGAAACGATAAATAAAATCGCGTTAAGCCGTGATGATGATAAACGTGTTATTCTAGAAGATGGTATTAACACCGAAAGTTATGGTTATAGAAACATTGAAGAACGTCATTATACGAATGGTATTCTAGATCCACCAGACGCATATAAATAAATTCAAAATTATAATCAAAAATAAATTCAAAAATAAATTCAAAAATAATAACAAAAAATAAATTCAAAAATAATAACCAAAAATAAATTCAAAAATGATAATCAAAAATAAATTCAAAAATGACAACCAAAAAATAATAACCAAAAATTAATTCAAAAATAAATTCAAAAATGACAACAAAAAATAAATTTAAAAATAAATTCAAAAATGATAATCAAAAATAAATTCAAAAATAATAATCAAAAATGATAATCAACACTTATTTTACACTATCAGGTGGTAACTGAGTGTCTTCAGGAACAACTTGTAATTCCTCTCTAACAAAAGAACGTTTTGGGGCCCCTTCAGAGAGGTAATATAAGACAGGTTGATAAGATGATACTACAGTTCGTGATATATCATGCATATCCATTGACCATATTGGATCAGTGGCACGATGTTTATCGCCCCCTTCCAACTCACCAGGAGCATATAAATATCTAACTTTCACACCCATTGGCAATCTTTCCTCTTTCAATCCAATAGGTCTTTTATAAACAACCTCTTTAGTATCAACTGATTTTAGCTTTATAGATTCAGTCGGTGTTTTACCGGTTATTCTCTTTACTCCACTATTAATACTTTTTATAACAGCAGGTAATCTCTGCACCCATTCACGGGATCTTTCATCTGACAACATTTCTTGAGCATATTGATGACTAAACAACTTTTCAGCAATAGTTCGATTAGAGCGCTCGACTAGGGCTTGAGCTCTATGATTTCCAGCTTCTGATCTTTGTATTTTTATTCCGTGTTTTTTCATAATCGATGTAACTTCACCCATAAATTCAGTGCCTGGGTCTACCATCATTGTTTCAGGCCATTGTAATTTTCTAGAATATATTTTATTAAAAGCTTTAGATACTTCTGTTGAAGACTTAGACGTCAAGGGTTCAGCATCAACATATCTACTAGCTATATCAACTACTACAAGAGCATATTTGTAGGTTTTTCTTTTAACAATATCATGTGGAAGAAATAATAGATCCGCTTGATGTATTTCATTTGGTTTTGAGATATTCCAATGGTATCTTGGGATATAGTTTGGAGGTGGTAAATATATCTGCCACAACGCTTGTTTTTCTAACCAATTCTTTACAATATTTTTATCAATATCTGCTGCATTTGCTAATTTATTTATAGCATCATATCCTTTCCAATATCCATAAGCGGAATAGTATATTTTTGAAAGTTTCATAATATATAAAAGATAGTTTATATATATATATATTATAATGTCACAAACTATATCAGAAAAATTAGATATAAATAGGGTTTATAAACAGCCTTATGGTTTGAAGGCTGAAAAAACCATTCATCGTGTTACATTCAATCCTAGCACAGCCAATCCAGGAGAAACATTATACGTTCATATTCCTAAACTGTCAGATAATGTCGTCGTCGTTCCTGGAAGTGTAGGGCTTCTTTTCAATCTAACTCTTGCTACCACTGGTCAAGCTAACAATACTATTGTAAATAATTTGGGAAGATGTCTTATTCAACGTATGAGGGTTGTATTTAGAGGAGAAGTCATACAAGACACCAATAGATATGATTTATATCAAACATACAATGATTTGTTTATGACTAAGGAGGAACGTGAAAATAAGTTATTAGAAGGTATTAGCGATTCAGCCTTTCGTAAGCATCGAACAGCTGCGGGTGATAAGGGCACAGATGCAAAAGATATTGCATTTGCGGGAATATATGGCACAAAATTTAGAATACCACTCGATCATCCTATTCTGAACGATCAGGGTATATTCTATCCAAGGGGATTATCACACACCTTAACATTCGAGATAACACTACCTCAGAGTTCGGATATTACTATAACATCAGATATTACCAAATCATACGTATACAGTCTTTCGAATTTGGAACTAGAATATGAGTGTATTAGCAGTGACTATCTAACACGTGAAGCCCTCTCAGCATACCAGGTTGGTAAAGGATTTTATTATGAAAATGTGTTATTGCACAAAACATTTACCATATCAAAACCAAACGATAGTGTGATTAATCAACACATTAATGTTCCTAGACGATCGATTATAGGTGTTTTAATGCTTTTTACAGATGCATACACCGTAGGTAGTAGAGACTCAGAGAAGTTTGTTAATCCTTCTATTACAAAGGTTGAAATTAATATTGATGGTATGCCTAATAAGCTATATAGTAGAGGTATGGTACCAACCGACTTCTGGCAATCTATTTTAAGACGATTTGGTATACAAAACAATATCACACAAAAAGAGTTTTATACTGATAAATTCGCCCTTTGGATTGATTTGAGGACATACCCTGATAACAAGGTTCATGGTAATGGTTTGATGCTGAATAGTACAAAAGACGGTGTTAAACTACAAATAAGTCGTAAGGTTGGTGGTGCAGGGAATATAACCTGTTACATGTTCGTTATTGCTGATGGATTGATGGAAATTCAAGATAGCAATTTGAAATCGATTCTGTATTAAAGTATTATTTACTAATATATATATGGAAGAATTGAAAGGTAAGACACCATTTCACTGTATTATAACAGGACCAACGAATTGTGGAAAGACAAAATATTTAGTTGATATACTAAGAGGGGTATATAGAAATGTTTTTGAATATATAGTTCTAATATGTCCAACCTATTCGAAAAATAAAACATATGAGGGGTTTGCTCATAATGATAATAGGTTTATTGTTCTATCACCAGAATCAGATGATGTGGATGAGATAAATGATTTACTTTCATGTTGTCAAACAGTATTCTCTGGTACGAACACATTAATAATATTAGACGATTGTGCATTTTCAAAGGATCTCAAACAAAGATCAAACAAGTTTATTAAATTAGCATTCAGCGGGAGACACGAAGGGCTATCCCTATGGGTATTAACTCAACAATTATCAAGTATAGCTAAACCGTTTCGAGAAAATGTTGGATGTATTATTTCATTTTATAATCCTAATCTATTGTGTGAAAAAACTATGTTTGAGGAATATGGAGGAAATATGGGGTTTGAAGAGCGAAAGTCTTTTATTAAAACATTAAAAAAGGAAAAATACTCAAGAATGTGTTTTTGTTTGAGACACCCATATCAATCATACATTGAAATTCCGAGTGTTAACATTTAAAAATAAAAAATGTATATATATTATTATAAAGCATGACATCAATTCTTAACCAATATACAGATGATAAAGTGGATGAAGAAGAAATAGTAGAAAAGAAAAAGAAAAAACCACTAATAAAGAAAAACGATAATTCAGAGGTAGAAGAAAAGAGAGAACAATTATCAATTCTAGCAGTACTTGGTACTATTGACCAATATACTGGAATTAAAATGTCCCTAGGTGATGTTAAGAAATTATCAGTAAAGGCTATTGAGAAATATTATAACAGATATCAAATTATTCTAGGAAACAAAGTCACAAGTACCCTAGTCGATACAGCTATAGAGGTCTCTGTTGGAATTCTTTCTTATATAGTCCCTATTGATGATAACAAAGAATTGTGTAATGACCTACAAAACAATGAGATGCTGAAACAAGAATTGAATAATATAGCAGGTTATATTATTTTAAAAGGTGGGAGAATGGTAGCTCTATCAAGCTGTTTAGTTCAACTAGCAAAACATGTTAAGATTAGTAATAGTGGTGATGATTGGTTAGCTCCACCCATCATACGTAATAATTTAGAGGAAGAGATTAAACAAGCTGTTGATAAGAATCTTGATGTGTCTGTTTAAATATTTATTGATGAAGAGGATAAGAAAACCTACCCCGCTGTTTTGGTGGGCCAGGTCAGAAACTCTATTTGTGTAAGAGCGTGATCATGTTGAGGAGAATGGGTAAATATAAGGGGAACGAAACGTTCCTCTCTGAAAATGTATACCAGAATACAAATTACAAGGGCGCCCCATTTCAGGGCCCCCTTGCAGAGCCCCTTGGAAATCTCCAACCGCATACTATATTCATAAAAGAACCTGGATTATATGCCTTGATCATAAGTTCAAAGATGGAAGCTGCAAAAAAAAACACAATAAATACTTTCATAGAATCTCTTGAGCACTCTTGAGCATCTGTTGGAATCTCTTGAGCATCTGTTGAGCATCTCTTTAGCAGACTCTTGGAATTTCATTTAAGGATATATCACTATATAATAATATATAATATGTCTGTAGTTATTAAATCTTATAATAACCTAGAATTGAATTTATCGATTTCAACATTTATTGATGATAAACAGAATGTATGGTTTCATGCTAAATCAGTCTGTACTATTCTAGGATATGTTGATACAAATCAAGCAATAAGGAAGCATGTATGTGCAGAGGATAAAAAAACCTACCCCGTCGAAACGACGGGTCAGGTTCGTCACACCACTTTTATAAATGAAAGTGGTTTATACAGCCTCATTTTTTCATCTAGGTTAGAATCAGCTAAGGTGTTCAAAAGATGGGTTACAAAAGAGGTGCTTCCATCCATAAGAAAATATGGATATTATAGAATGTTTAACAACCCCAAAACGTTGGCATTCAAGATACAAGATGAATATGATCTACACACGAAAGTGGTTCAATATATTAGACGATTCTATCCCAACCTGCTTATGATAGCAGGATTAGGTGAAAATCAGGATTCTAGTTATAAAAGAATTAAATCATATAAAAAAGGTTATATGAAGGGTCAACCAGATTTAATTATTAATAACTACCATAAAAAATATTGTGGTCTTTGTATCGAATTTAAAACACCCGCTGCTACTGGTGTTCTTTCTATGGAACAGAAGAACTTGTTAGAAAAATACGAGGAAAATGGTTTCAAATGTGTTGTATCTAACGATTATGATCTTATTATCAAAGAACTAAACAATTATTGTACTGATATTAGATTGAAATGTAAATATTGTAGTAGAAGATTTATAACAAGGAACACATTAAAAAACCACAATAAATATTTTCATAGAATCTCTTGAGCAGACTCTTGTAATTTTCACTTAAAATATTATTCTTATAGAATAGTATATTAAAAATGTCTGAAGAATTAAATGATATAATTACCAAAGAACCACAAAATCCAATTATAAAACAAAAAGATCCTAAGAAGGTTGCTGCTGGAAAACGATTGGCTGAATATCATAAAAAAGCTAAGAAAGCTCTTGAAGTAGAAAAGAATCGTGAAAATGGTGAAACAATCGATGATAGTGTAACTTCCAAATGGATCCCAGAAATATCACTAACAACTGCTCTTTCATTAGCCGGAATCATCTTAACAGGTGTCGACTTATATTTTAGATTGAGAAAGAATAAAAAAGTAGATACACCTGTAAAAACCTTAGAAGACATCACACCTGAAAAAAATTCCTATACCAAGAATAGGTATGGAATGAAAACTATATAAAAAATAAAATCTTTATTAAGAATATATAAAATGGAAAACAAATTAATTAAATCAGTAACGGATGCAGCAGTAGTTGTTGGAATCGCTGCAGTAATTGGTTATGTTGGAAAAAATGCTATGAAAGAATCTTTTATTAACGACCCTAGTAGTAGTCTAACAAATTATGGAAAATGGGTGCTAGTACTATCTGGGAGTATGCAATATCTTGAAGATCAAAAAATCCTACCAAAATCACTCTAATCATTTAAAATAATAAGTTCTTAGTTAGTAATATAGAATGGCAAGCGCAGTTATTATGATGGTCGCTGGGGCTGTTTTAAATGCAACAGCTTTCACCGGTTCAATGTATTTAGCTAAACATCTAAGTTCTGATGGTAAACATGTTGATGAAGAGAAAATAAGACATGATAAGGCTATAGAACTTTATCAGAAGAATATGGGTGAATGGCAAAAGAAGAAACAAGAGTATGAAGAATGGTTGGAGATGCAATATAAGAATAAACAAATAGCTGATAGCAATCTATCTGATAGTACTGATTATGCTTTTAGGATATACTCCAAGGCACATCCAGATTTTAATTTGAAAGAACCACAATAAGGTGATTATTACAAAAGTAGTAAACACAAAAAAACATATGAGATGGTGTATGTTGGTGGTGGGATGCTGACTGCTGGTTATTTAGCATCGAAATTTATATAAAAAACTAATTATTAATATATAGTATATGGAAGTCGATGGTTTAGATTTTGACCCACTTGAATCTGTAGATATAAACGATCCTATCACAGATGATGATATACAGGAATTATTACCACAACAAAAAGAAACTAGACAAACTTGGTGGGAAAGAACTAAAGAACGGTTTAGTAGAAGGGGTATCTCAAAAGAACGCGGATATAAATTATTTAAGAATTCGGAAGAAAGCAATGAAGATTGGGAAGGAAGGGTAAGAGAAGACATAGAAATGGTAGACTTTGTTAAACATCGTGAAGAAAGAGTTGAAGAAGCTTGGGATATAATCAAATCCAAGTATCCTAATGTAAATCCTAAAAACTCTCCATTCACCACTACAATTGATGAATATGATAGAGTGATAGTAAGATTTAATAGACTGGGCAGCAAACCCCATGTTCTGTTTAATGCTGAGGGTGAATTAAATGGTAAGTTACCTAAAACAATTGTAAACTATCTTGGAGATTCTGCTGAAAAAGTTATTGAGAATAATGAAAGAACTATTTTTTCACGTCGAGGAAAATTACGAACATTAGAAGAAGAATTGGATAATATATCTCAAGCTGATTCTCAAGGTGTTAGAGAGAGATTGAATATATCACTCCGTGAACAGATTGAAGAAACTAGAAATGAGATTGAACAATTAGAAGAACAAAATGAGGTTATAGAAGAACGAATGTCTCTGAGAGATCGTATAAAAGCTGTTTTTAAAAAGTATGGTTTTACTGTTTTTTCTGTTGTATCTGCAGTTGGTATTATTATTGGTGCTATTATTTCTAGTCTAAAAAGCGGATTATCTTCGGTTGCCAGTGGTGTTGGAAAGGGCTTGAAAGCAATAGGTAAAAAATTAGCTCAGATACTACCAGGCATGGTTGGCGCAATAGCTTCTTTTATTTTCAGAACCGCGGGTGAGGTTATTGGTTTCCTAGCTAAAAACGCTTGGTTATTGATAGTTGCTGTTGTTTTGTATTTTGTTGAAAGATATAAAAAGAAAAGATGATTATATAGTATAAATGGTAATACTATATTTTAACAAAAATGTTTCTAAAAAAACGATATACCTCAAGGAGCTGATTCGTGGAGATAAGATCAGACTTCTACATTGTAATTTTGTGAATAGAATATATAACATCTCTGATACAGGAACGATATCAGATGAAAAAGATGTTGTGTTAGTTACATTCCAAAAAGGTAATTATAATGTAGAGCAGATCATTAAAAAAATAGACGATGCTAACCAGGATTTTTCAATTGTGTTAATTGGTGAACAATACAAAATGTTTAGCAATAAAACTTTAAAATTCAATAAGAGTATGGTTGAATTTTTTAGTGTTCCACCACAATCTCTCTGAAGTGTATCTAAATTGTAATTTGGTTGATTCGAGTGACGCTTTATACAATGGATACAAGAGTCAGATTTTTGAATGTATTGTTCTAGATAAAATAGATGAAATTAATACTTATAATCCAACTCTTAGTCTTTTCACAAAAATAAATAGTAGTGAGTATATCAATATGATTGATTTCACAATAACCGACTGTGAAAATAAGATTGTGAATAAGGGACTTTACGATGTTTGTCTGACTATTGAAATCATATAAAAATAAAAAGATAATATTATATATATATGGTTGATTATGATGCGATTTATCCTGAGATTCCAAAATCTGGTGAGAATTTCAGGTTACACAAAGTAAATATGGTACTATCACAACTAGGAACAGAGGTAAAACATTATGAAAATGTTAGGAAAAAATATGCTAAGATACGAGGAATATTTCATAAAACTGCAGTTGCAACAGGAGTCTTATCTGTCATTTTAACAGGTTCTGGTGTAACTACTAGTTTAACAGGACCTGGTATAATTGTTGGTGTTCCTTTATCAGCTGTTGGTGGGTTGTTAGGTTTAATATCAGCTAGTTGCACAGTTTTCACGAAAAAACTTACTAAAAAGGTAACAAAACATGAAAATACTATTCAGCTTGCAAAATCAAAAGAAGATAGTATAAGCGATCTTGTATCAAAAGCCTTGAGTGATAACAAGATTGATGAGAAAGAATTTGAACACATTATGACTGAGTTACATAAATATGAAAAACTAAAGAGTAGTATTAGGGTGAAACGGAATAAGGATTTTTAAAAAAACGATGTTCCAGATGTTCAAAAGTTGAGGGAGGAATTGAAAAAGGAGATTGTAGAGCAGCTTATAAATCCAAAGAAATAACTTTATCCTTTGATACAACACCTTACGGAGGGTATATATACAAGTTGAGATATGATAGATGTTTAAAAGGATAAAACTTATAATATATATATGTCTGATATAGATGATCTTGAAAAACGATTGAAAAGCATTAGAAAATTCTAAAAATAGATTCATAAAAATAGTCTTATTAATTTGTTTAACAGAAATTTCGATTTATATTTTTAAGGATTTTATGAGAGCACCAATATAATATAAAACAATAATAACATATATATATTATATGAAATTTGTAGAATTTGAAAAACTATACCCTAACTATGATAAATATCGATTTTCTAGTGAGAATGGGGAGGTGCGTTTCCTATTCAATGGTGATGAATATGATCCATTCGATAAAAATGGTAATCTTGTAAAAACATTTTATCAATTCCCCTCATGGAGAGGTGAAACCCCTAAACCTGAAAACATACACGATTTCCTTGTACGCATAAAAAATCAGTTTCCTAAAGAATTAACTATGACAAAAATATTATACCCTATTATATGTACACAATTTGATAAATCACCCCCAGAGTATGATCCTGTAACACTTGATATTTATGTCACACCAAATGAAAAATTCACTATAAAACCACGAAACATATTTACTGATCTTGTACTAAAACATGTTACTTCAAAAGAGGCATATAAATGGTTGAAAAGTCCTAATATGTCTTATTATCCACAACAGTTATCATTTGCTGTGTGGTGTTCGACCGCTGGTTGTGGTATAGGATATGATATTTTAAATAAATATGATGCTATGACTGGGTCGTTACTCAAGTTCCATATACTGTTTACATGTAGACGGATACTATCACAGATGACTGTACCACTACCAGGAGATAAATTCTTCGATAATATTGATAGTAAATATGATAAAAACGGATATAATAAGGTCTGTCGAGAATTTGATGTATCAACAAATAGTGATTTTAGATATACGAGTGATGATAATGGTGGTTTAGGTCGTATCTATAAGAAAATATTTGATGAAATAGATGATGTTACAGAAGTGTATGATAAAAAATTAGACGGTAAGTATACAAATAAATGGCCTGGTGGCACCTTCAAATTCAAAGATGAAAGTGGTTCTTGGGGTGGTTATAAGCTAGATCATATCTCTCCACTACAAGAGCATCCATATAGTTATTTTATGCTAAATGAATCAAGGGGTTTGACTCGAGCTGGTATGTCACGATTGAATCAGTCTATTGAGGCTTATGTGTATTGTATTCTGGGAGCTCAAGTGCAAACACGATCAAGCATTATTGACAATTCCGGTTCTGCACAAGAGACACAAACGGTATTCTTACAACTATTCGAATCATCTATTGTTGAGATAGACATTTCTAAAAGTATACAAAGATATCAACTAGCTATTCAACAATCAAAACAAAAACTAGATATGGCTATTGCTGTAGGCTGTTGGTTACTACCATCTAGTCTTGTTATCAATAATAATTCAGTTCTTGGATACAATAATAAATTGATAAGAGCAACTAATGATATGAAATTTGGTGTGAATGATATTAATACTGAAACAAAATCGGTTGGTATAAAACATAATAACATGGGTCATTCAAAGGTTAAATTACCACATCAGAATGATAAACCAGATATTTCAAATAAATTAGATGAAAAACCTTCTATTTCATATAAATCAGATGTAAAACCTTCATCAACATCAAAAAAACATGATATTAATTTAGTGGCGATAACAGTCGGAGCTGCTGGAATAGCTTGGTATATGTTTCGATAATACAACCAAACATCGATTTTCACAGGTTATAATAGACTTGTTACATTTTTAATTATTAATTAGTAATGTAGCAATAAAAAAATCAATTATAACTATTTTCTTATTTTTTTCGTTTATATGTTGATTTAATATAATTTTCTGGTAATTCATCTTCTGAAATATATGTGAATTTGTATCTATTCTTATCAATCTTAGATATACCTGATTTAACGTTATTTGTATTATTACAACACATTGAAATAACGCCTACATTAATTCCAAGGTTCTTTTGGGCAGCATACATACTATAATAAAAAGTTTCTTCGTTGGTATAATAGTTAACCGCTTTTACACAATGTCGATTTTTGTGGTTATTTCTATTGAATGAATAATCTCTACCATTAGTAGATTTTTTCTGTTGTTGTAGTTGTAAGTTACACAAACGGTTATCACCTTTATTATTATTTATATGATTAATATCTTTATCATCATCCATTGTTCCATTATAACATTCCCAAATAAAATGATGTGTTAGAATTCCTTTACAATTAATTGCTCCATGTTTTCTAACACAAATCCTTTGATATTCTGTATTGTTTTTTTTTCAGAGGAATTCTTCTTGTAATATTAATAATATAACCATCTTCGCTACTAGCATAGAGATTATAAACTGGATGTATATTGAATGATTTTCCATTAATAATGATCTTATCTTTTATCTCTGTCATTCTATAATATACTAAAGTAATAAACCTTTAAACCTTTTATATTTGAGTTGGTCCGCAAATATAATATTACACATAAAATTATTAAATATTATGTGTAAGTTTTATTATTACAAGCCTTCAATTCCGAACGTTATAGGTTATTGGATTTGCATCGCATGGGAAATTGACCACAACAGTGATAACCCTATAACAATGTATGGTTCATTCTACACAGTTATGATAATTACTTACTATTTTTGATATATTTTTTGGAGTAATTTTTGGAGTAATTTTTGGAGTAATTTTTGATTGCTGTGTTGGGTAGGCACAGACAGATTCTGCTCGGCAACTTTTGAGCAACTTTTTCAATTTTGAGCAACTTTTTCAATTCTGAGCAACTTTTGAGATTTTCCGAGCAACTTTTACCAAAATGACAATTTTTGATATATTTTGCCATTTCAAATCAAACACCGAACGAAAAATCTTGCTATAAGCACGATTTTCTGTGGTGTATCATATATGGATGTCTCGTTGGGTGTCCTGTGGTGTATCTTCCATATATGGATGTCTCGTTGCTCGTTGGATATCCTGTGTTAATATTCCAAATATAGAACAGCTTCCGGTATTGCTGAAAGCAAAATGGCGGAAGCCATGGCAAGAAAGCGAAGACCCTATTCAAATTGCTAGAGAAAACGGGGCAGAGAACATTTTCACTGCTACTGCTTGGACTTCTTAAAGAGCCTCAGTCAGCCTCTTATTTGTTATAGTTTTTGTTCGAAAATAGTAGCAGCTATTATTGTATATCGTATGAGTTTGATACTTCAAACTCCCAATTCAATTGAAAATATTGTTAAGACATCTCTAGCTCAGCCAGACAGCCAATGGAAATGGATGTATTTTTTGACTCACTATGTTGCTAAGCTATGGTGGCCGATAGCTGCCATTCGAGATTTTGACGATTTCTACATATTTCACTGATTAATTTATTTTTATTTTCACACTTTTTAAAATATTTCTTCATTTTTTACTTTTTGTTTTTTTATTTTATTAAATATTGTTTTAATTCATAAATTTTTTTTTTTTTTTTTTTTTTTTTTTTTAGTTTATATATATTTTTTCCTTTTTATTTCCCCCATTAAAAAATGAACGGCAGTTCCTCGGCCAGTGGCCGAAGACTGCCGTTCGAATATTCAGCCGAGCTTGCCTACGGTAGTACTTCATGTAGGCACAACGGCTACAATAACTGTGCTTACATGAAGTATTCCACCTTCATTCAAGATGGCGTATTACAGGAATGATTCTTGGAAGGAAGATGCAAGTCTTAAAAATGACATGGAGAAATATGTTAAACAAATGCTGCAACGAAAGGAAATACTCAGTTTCTTAGAAAGAGATTACTCCCAATATTCATGGAGCATGCGTTCATTAGATCGCCGACTTCGGTATTTTGACATTTATTATAGAGATGAAAGTGTTTCAGTTGATGAGGTACGAGAAGCAGTAGCAAAAGAACTTACAGGGCCAGGAAAACTCCTTGGCTACCGAGCTATGCAGAAGAAAATACGACAGGAACATCATATGAATGTCCCGAGGGATTTAGTGCATGCAGTGATGTACGATCTTGATCCGGAGGGACTTTCAGCTCGAGCGTTGAAAGCAAAAGGAAAGAAACCAAAAGGCCACTTCACCAGTAAAGGCACTAACTGGGTTCATTCTGTGGATGGACACGACAAGATGATGGGCTACAAGAACAGCACTTATCCACTGGCAGTATATGGCTGCATTGATACTGCTAGCCGAAAGATATTGTGGCTTCGCGTGTGGGTCTCTAACTCTGACCCTTTGATAGTTGGTAGATGGTACTTAGAATACTTGTACGAGACAAAAATGATTTCTTCTTATATAAGAATGGACAAAGGAACAGAGACAGGGGTAATGGCAACAATGCACGCATTTTTAAGGCGTCATCATGGCGATCGATCACATGATCCATGTGAAACAGTGATATATGGCCCGTCAACCTCCAATCAAGTGAGCATTTACTTATTATATTTACGTCTGCTTATTACAACTTCTACTGCTGCTACTAGTTTGTACTATATGTGTGTAATAATATTTATCCTTAGATTGAAAGGTGGTGGAAAGAACTTCATGAGAGATTAGAAAAATATTTTAAAGAGCACTTGAGGTGGCTTAAAGAACAATGTCTTTATGACCCACATGATGTAACAGACAGGTACAGTAGTCTTTTTGTCAACTTTTGGGGAAGAGAACACATTAGTACCAGTATATTGCTCTTAAACTGTAGGTATGAAAATAAGCTCATTCCTCCCAAGGTCTCAACTCATGGAATACATTCAGTCCAACAATGGAATCTGTTAGAGTGGTTTTCAATAACCAGTGAAGTAAAAACTAATAGTTAATGTGTAATGTCAAATGAGAAAAAAAAAACAATGGAATTAGGGTCTACTAATGTGTATTAGTTTAATAACAATCTACTTCACAGGTTTATGAAAACCATTCTGTTAATTTAGTGCTATGGGTTTTGCTGTATTGTTTTATTGTGTGATTGTTTTCTTTTTGTTATTTTTATAAATACAATCGGTTTATTGTATATTACAGTAGTTGTAATTTAATATACTGTATATATATTTCAGAGGTCTGAAATCTGAGATTTAGTAACTAGGTAACAATTTCAGATTGCCCGATGTCAACTTTTTATTGAAATAGGTGTAATGTCTCATTTATCAGAATGATTCTTGCCTTCATAATGATTCCAATGCTGCAAAGGGAACTTGACGTTTTTAAAGACACGATTTGGAACAGCCACAGGATTAGGCATCAGAAGGATGTGCAGTTGCCAAGTGGTGTGCCTGACCACATTTATAACTTCCCTGAAGAATACAACCTTGAAGAATGTGGTACTGTACAAGTGATTTACATATTTTATTCTCAACATGCTTTGGCTTGTCTATATTACTTACATAGAGCTAATCTACTAAGTAGTGTGCCCCTACTGTAATATATTTACCAGTTTACTTTATATCCATAATCTATACCATGGGTGTTCCTTTTTGTTGTCAAGGCATGTTATACATGCAGCTTTGGAAATATATAACAATCCATGGTTGTTTACTCCCTACTGGCAGCCATTATTTTCTTTTTTACTCCATTTTATTATGTATCACTTAAGTATTTAATTTCATTCACCATTGACCTCCAGCATTGAACCTGATGATGATCGAATGATCGAAAACGTTTAACTAAAAAAAAAAAATGTATATCTTACATATGTAATAACTACATGTATATAATCCTGGCGTGATGACACATATTATGTACATGTATCCTGTCTTATGTTTTTCAAAGGATGGCTCAATAAAGCTTGTTATTATTATAATAAGGGTTTTTCTCCAGGTTCTCCTGTTTCCTTCCCCACTAGAAAAATCAACATGTGAGTAGAATGTTGTGTGCATAAAATACTGAATGTAATGTGATTGTGAGAGAAAGGTTGGCCTATACCTCAAAGGGGACCTCAAGTCCTGATGTGTAGCACCTGCCATTCAGGCAAATAATCATTCATATCTCCACTCATAGTTATTTGTGTTGTGCAATTTTGTTCTGAAGTCACGCTGTCTTGTGATAATTTAGCACAAATTGCACTACTGCTGTGTGGTTGTGCAATATGGGACTTGCACTAAGAGGTCACATGACCCTAACCCCCTAAATCGAACAGCAGTGTCAAAATGATCTCATCTGACACAGGAGAAATGACATTAAAAATAAAATCGCAAATTTTATCAGTTAGGATTTGTATGGGAATATGTGCTGGATTGCAAGCTCTTTGTCATCCAATGCATTTTCCAAACAAAATCTTAGAAAACGTTTGATTGAAACTTCGTCCTTTTACTAATTTCGAGATGCTCTTTCCATTTCTGGAGTTCATTTTGATACTGCTGTTCGATTTATGGGGGTTAGGGTCACTTGACCTCTTAGTGCAAGTCGCCTATTGAAACATTGTTATAAATCTAATTATTTATGGGGGTTAGGGTCACATGACCTCTTAGTGCAAGTTGCCTATTTTGCAATCACTAATATGATTTTGCACTCTGCTCATAGATATTTGATGTATTTTCAGGATTACCCATTTCCGAAAATCAGCTAGAAGAAGCTGCACAACATGCAGGGGTTCTTGATGTTGAAGATGACTTTTTAGAACCAGCATTCAGACTGGAGTGCGAGCGATGGATTCCTGATGTAAAGAAAATTCATCCACAAGATTGTAAAACTGCTTATTTATATTTGAAACAAAACTTTGTACCACCTTCATGTACTCAATAACAGCTAATAATAACTAGCTTAAATAACCTTTAATTAAACACTTACGTATGCACAAAATAGCTGCCTACATGTAACAGGAACATTTGTAAAAAACATGAATAACCAACTGAGTTCAAAAGTGTACAATGTTCAGAATCTGTTTTCATAACTCTAAATGAGAAGCAAGCAAAACAATGTTTCAGCATTTATGCCTTAAGAGGTTGGAGTCCAACTGCCTTGCAAAAATCATTACACTTGTGTGAAGAGGTAAAATGTTCAATAGCTTCAGTTGATAGATTGCCAGCACAATACAACACATGTGCATTGTCGTCAAATAGTTCAGCAGAAGCAATTTCTGGATCGAATAGCTGATATGCACTGCCCTGGGTATCCACAAGCATTACCTGGTGTTTTGACTTTTCATAAGAAAAGTGACTGAGACACTGAGCTTTTCTGTCCTATTATGTCCGCTTCATCCACACACAAGCCCCCAGTGTTATTGGAGTACTTTACAAACTTGCCTTCAATAAACCTCTCAACTGTTACAAATTCTTCTTTGTCTGTTTCTCCATAATAAATGTTACTATACTTAGGTACTTCTCCAAAGGTATTATTCTGTAATTCTTGGACATTTTGTTCAAGTTGTAGTGAAAAATTTCTCGCCAACATGTGCATTTGCACGGTTTTGCGGGTATGTTCTTCTAAACTTTGACCAATTTCTTCAATTGCTTTAATAGTGTTTGGTAGGTATCTCTTAATGACCCATATTCCACTAAACATTGAGTTTTTAGAAGTGGCTTTGTATGCTTTTCTGAATCCTCCTTTGGCAAAATGTTCTTTGTCTTCATTGAATTCAGCAACAGTTGGAACCTTTGACCAAGAAAATGTACCTATGTCATATTCAAAAATTCTTATAACGGTAGTTGATGATGAAGTCGCTTTGTTAAACTTGCCAAGCTTGATCATCTCAGTGACTGAAAGACTCACTGGAAAGCATTTAGTCGGACTTGAAGAGGGATCCCGATGATGATGATTATTATGAATTGGACCTCTTGCTTCGGGTGGTCGACATTCAGATTTCGTTTTTCTAGGTGGTTTATAAGACGATTCATTTCCTGAATCATAACTTGTACCTGCATCATAGTTATCATCATCGTCAATGTCTTGAACATTGAATTTGTTGATAAATCGGACGTGAATTATTTTCAAATTTGGGATTTGGTCAACAGTCTTGCAGGAAGGTCCTTGTTCTCCTGCGAGGATATCACAATCTAAATTTGATCCAATGCAAGGTGCAAAATATTTCTCACAAGAACGTTTAATGTTCTCTATAGTGAGATCTTGCGTGGAATCGAATGGAACAAACTCTCTGGGCCCTACCCTGGCGTATTTTTGAGCCTTGCCAGTGACTGCTGCTGAAAGCCTTTGGATTGTTAACTCACTGCCTTGAACCTTCCTCTGGTGCTTGTCTTTTGACGAAGTCTTCCCGTTATTCATACGTTTCTCTTTCATCTTTTCTTTGAAATCACTCCAAGTACGTTTCGCCATATTGGATTGAAGTCACATGGAAGGGATCCACTAAGCTGTGTAACCAGGCCCCAAGAACTTCACTAGTTCCAGGCAAGCTCGGTTGAACGGCAGTCTTCGGCCACTGGCCGAGAACTGCCGTTCATTTTTTAATGAAGGAAAAAAAAGGAAAAAAAACTAAAAAAAAAAAGAAAAACAAGAAAATTATTATGAATTAAAACAATATTTAATAAAATAAAACAAAAAGTAAAAAATGAAGAAATATTTTAAAAAGTGTGAAAATAAAATAAATTAATCAGTGAAATATGTAGCCTCCTCCGCAGGCAACGCCGGAAAGCGAGGCCGAAGGCCGAGTGGGATCCCTGTGCGAGGCCGAAGGCCGAGAGGGACTGGACCCCTAGGGAAAAAAAGGAAGGAGTTGCCTGCCAAATCCAGACAAGGTTATGTCTTTCTGCGCAAGTGACCACGCGCATGTAAATCTAATTCGTGTAGGGGACAGTGGGGGAATTGTGTGTGATAAAAGTGATTATTACCATGGCCAGGACGTGAGTGTTTGTCGACGTCTAGTGACCTCAAGGTACTTAAGGCCTGGTTCAAAAAGGCAACTTGGAAAATCACATTTCTTGTAATAACTCGCTGCTCTAATTTACTTAGGCACTCATATTTAGGCATAAGGTTATATACAAGATTTGAGACAATTTGGATCTAACAATTGTGACGTCATGTGGTCACGTGACCTTATGGAGGAAAATATAGTTTTTCTTAAATGCGGTCGCGAATTCAATTCACAATGAAATACCTTTTACGTAATAGCGTTAAGGATAACCAGTTAAACAAGATAGCGTTTAGAAAACCTCGGAATTATATATAGTTTAACAGAAAACTACAGAAATATAATCTGATGAAATGGTCACGTGACCTCTTTTCCGAAATATTCTCCTTGCAAAAAGCGGGAGACAGGTTTTCTAAACGAGGGTTAATAGATGATCATAAACGTGATTATACACAACTATTTGCTTTCACTTTCCTCTTAAACTGGCGACCGCATTTTATATTTTGTTTTCAAAATTCTTTGTCACGTGGTTAACCACGTGATACGCTGTTTTGGATTTCATTCACTCAAATGAGTAGAGGATATAAAACTCTCAAGCTGTGCCAAGTTTTGTGATGTTTAGTCAAAATGATTAGACATTATAATTTTTTTCGTTTTTCTGCTATTTAAGGCTTGAACCAGGCCTTTTAAGGTTTTAAATTAAATTAAATTAAATTAGGTTTTAAATTAGATGAAAAACCTTCTATTTCATATAAATCAGATGTAAAACCTTCATCAACATCAAAAAAACATGATATTAATTTAGTGGCGATAACAGTCGGAGCTGCTGGAATAGCTTGGTATATGTTTCGATAATACAACCAAACATCGATTTTCACAGGTTATAATAGACTTGTTACATTTTTAATTATTAATTAGTAATGTAGCAATAAAAAAATCAATTATAACTATTTTCTTATTTTTTTCGTTTATATGTTGATTTAATATAATTTTCTGGTAATTCATCTTCTGAAATATATGTGAATTTGTATCTATTCTTATCAATCTTAGATATACCTGATTTAACGTTATTTGTATTATTACAACACATTGAAATAACGCCTACATTAATTCCAAGGTTCTTTTGGGCAGCATACATACTATAATAAAAAGTTTCTTCGTTGGTATAATAGTTAACCGCTTTTACACAATGTCGATTTTTGTGGTTATTTCTATTGAATGAATAATCTCTACCATTAGTAGATTTTTTCTGTTGTTGTAGTTGTAAGTTACACAAACGGTTATCACCTTTATTATTATTTATATGATTAATATCTTTATCATCATCCATTGTTCCATTATAACATTCCCAAATAAAATGATGTGTTAGAATTCCTTTACAATTAATTGCTCCATGTTTTCTAACACAAATCCTTTGATATTCTGTATTGTTTTTTTTCAGAGGAATTCTTCTTGTAATATTAATAATATAACCATCTTCGCTACTAGCATAGAGATTATAAACTGGATGTATATTGAATGATTTTCCATTAATAATGATCTTATCTTTTATCTCTGTCATTCTATAATATACTAAAGTAATAAACCTTTAAACCTTTTATATTTGAGTTGGTCCGCAAATATAATATTACACATAAAATTATTAAATATTATGTGTAAGTTTTATTATTACAAGCCTTCAATTCCGAACGTTATAGGTTATTGGATTTGCATCGCATGGGAAATTGACCACAACAGTGATAACCCTATAACAATGTATGGTTCATTCTACACAGTTATGATAATTACTTACTATTTTTGATATATTTTTTGGAGTAATTTTTGGAGTAATTTTTGGAGTAATTTTTGATTGCTGTGTTGGGTAGGCACAGACAGATTCTGCTCGGCAACTTTTGAGCAACTTTTTCAATTTTGAGCAACTTTTTCAATTCTGAGCAACTTTTGAGATTTTCCGAGCAACTTTTACCAAAATGACAATTTTTGATATATTTTGCCATTTCAAATCAAACACCGAACGAAAAATCTTGCTATAAGCACGATTTTCTGTGGTGTATCATATATGGATGTCTCGTTGGGTGTCCTGTGGTGTATCTTCCATATATGGATGTCTCGTTGCTCGTTGGATATCCTGTGTTAATATTCCAAATATAGAACAGCTTCCGGTATTGCTGAAAGCAAAATGGCGGAAGCCATGCAAGAAAGCGAAGACCCTATTCAAATTGCTAGAGAAAACGGGGCAGAGAACATTTTCACTGCTACTGCTTGGACTTCTTAAAGAGCCTCAGTCAGCCTCTTATTTGTTATAGTTTTTGTTCGAAAATAGTAGCAGCTATTATTGTATATCGTATGAGTTTGATACTTCAAACTCCCAATTCAATTGAAAATATTGTTAAGACATCTCTAGCTCAGCCAGACAGCCAATGGAAATGGATGTATTTTTTGACTCACTATGTTGCTAAGCTATGGTGGCCGATAGCTGCCATTCGAGATTTTGACGATTTCTACATATTTCACTGATTAATTTATTTTATTTTCACACTTTTTAAAATATTTCTTCATTTTTTTACTTTTTGTTTTATTTTATTAAATATTGTTTTAATTCATAATAATTTTTTTTTTTTTCTTTTTTTTTTTTAGTTTATATATATTTTTTCCTTTTTATTTCCCCCATTAAAAAATGAACGGCAGTTCTCGGCCAGTGGCCGAAGACTGCCGTTCGAATATTCAGCCGAGCTTGCCTACGGTAGTACTTCATGTAGGCACAACGGCTACAATAACTGTGCTTACATGAAGTATTCCACCTTCATTCAAGATGGCGTATTACAGGAATGATTCTTGGAAGGAAGATGCAAGTCTTAAAAATGACATGGAGAAATATGTTAAACAAATGCTGCAACGAAAGGAAATACTCAGTTTCTTAGAAAGAGATTACTCCCAATATTCATGGAGCATGCGTTCATTAGATCGCCGACTTCGGTATTTTGACATTTATTATAGAGATGAAAGTGTTTCAGTTGATGAGGTACGAGAAGCAGTAGCAAAAGAACTTACAGGGCCAGGAAAACTCCTTGGCTACCGAGCTATGCAGAAGAAAATACGACAGGAACATCATATGAATGTCCCGAGGGATTTAGTGCATGCAGTGATGTACGATCTTGATCCGGAGGGACTTTCAGCTCGAGCGTTGAAAGCAAAAGGAAAGAAACCAAAAGGCCACTTCACCAGTAAAGGCACTAACTGGGTTCATTCTGTGGATGGACACGACAAGATGATGGGCTACAAGAACAGCACTTATCCACTGGCAGTATATGGCTGCATTGATACTGCTAGCCGAAAGATATTGTGGCTTCGCGTGTGGGTCTCTAACTCTGACCCTTTGATAGTTGGTAGATGGTACTTAGAATACTTGTACGAGACAAAAATGATTTCTTCTTATATAAGAATGGACAAAGGAACAGAGACAGGGGTAATGGCAACAATGCACGCATTTTTAAGGCGTCATCATGGCGATCGATCACATGATCCATGTGAAACAGTGATATATGGCCCGTCAACCTCCAATCAAGTGAGCATTTACTTATTATATTTACGTCTGCTTATTACAACTTCTACTGCTGCTACTAGTTTGTACTATATGTGTGTAATAATATTTATCCTTAGATTGAAAGGTGGTGGAAAGAACTTCATGAGAGATTAGAAAAATATTTTAAAGAGCACTTGAGGTGGCTTAAAGAACAATGTCTTTATGACCCACATGATGTAACAGACAGGTACAGTAGTCTTTTTGTCAACTTTTGGGGAAGAGAACACATTAGTACCAGTATATTGCTCTTAAACTGTAGGTATGAAAATAAGCTCATTCCTCCCAAGGTCTCAACTCATGGAATACATTCAGTCCAACAATGGAATCTGTTAGAGTGGTTTTCAATAACCAGTGAAGTAAAAACTAATAGTTAATGTGTAATGTCAAATGAGAAAAAAAAAAACAATGGAATTAGGGTCTACTAATGTGTATTAGTTTAATAACAATCTACTTCACAGGTTTATGAAAACCATTCTGTTAATTTAGTGCTATGGGTTTTGCTGTATTGTTTTATTGTGTGATTGTGTGATTGTTTTCTTTTTGTTATTTTTATAAATACAATCGGTTTATTGTATATTACAGTAGTTGTAATTTAATATACTGTATATATATTTCAGAGGTCTGAAATCTGAGATTTAGTAACTAGGTAACAATTTCAGATTGCCCGATGTCAACTTTTTATTGAAATAGGTGTAATGTCTCATTTATCAGAATGATTCTTGCCTTCATAATGATTCCAATGCTGCAAAGGGAACTTGACGTTTTTAAAGACACGATTTGGAACAGCCACAGGATTAGGCATCAGAAGGATGTGCAGTTGCCAAGTGGTGTGCCTGACCACATTTATAACTTCCCTGAAGAATACAACCTTGAAGAATGTGGTACTGTACAAGTGATTTACATATTTTATTCTCAACATGCTTTGGCTTGTCTATATTACTTACATAGAGCTAATCTACTAAGTAGTGTGCCCCTACTGTAATATATTTACCAGTTTACTTTATATCCATAATCTATACCATGGGTGTTCCTTTTTGTTGTCAAGGCATGTTATACATGCAGCTTTGGAAATATATAACAATCCATGGTTGTTTACTCCCTACTGGCAGCCATTATTTTCTTTTTTACTCCATTTTATTATGTATCACTTAAGTATTTAATTTCATTCACCATTGACCTCCAGCATTGAACCTGATGATGATCGAATGATCGAAAACGTTTAACTAAAGAAAAAATGTATATCTTACATATGTAATAACTACATGTATATAATCCTGGCGTGATGACACATATTATGTACATGTATCCTGTCTTATGTTTTTCAAAGGATGGCTCAATAAAGCTTGTTATTATTATAATAAGGGTTTTTCTCCAGGTTCTCCTGTTTCCTTCCCCACTAGAAAAATCAACATGTGAGTAGAATGTTGTGTGCATAAAATACTGAATGTAATGTGATTGTGAGAGAAAGGTTGGCCTATACCTCAAAGGGGACCTCAAGTCCTGATGTGTAGCACCTGCCATTCAGGCAAATAATCATTCATATCTCCACTCATAGTTATTTGTGTTGTGCAATTTTGTTCTGAAGTCACGCTGTCTTGTGATAATTTAGCACAAATTGCACTACTGCTGTGTGGTTGTGCAATATGGGACTTGCACTAAGAGGTCACATGACCCTAACCCCCTAAATCGAACAGCAGTGTCAAAATGATCTCATCTGACACAGGAGAAATGACATTAAAAATAAAATCGCAAATTTTATCAGTTAGGATTTGTATGGGAATATGTGCTGGATTGCAAGCTCTTTGTCATCCAATGCATTTTCCAAACAAAATCTTAGAAAACGTTTGATTGAAACTTCGTCCTTTTACTAATTTCGAGATGCTCTTTCCATTTCTGGAGTTCATTTTGATACTGCTGTTCGATTTATGGGGGTTAGGGTCACTTGACCTCTTAGTGCAAGTCGCCTATTGAAACATTGTTATAAATCTAATTATTTATGGGGGTTAGGGTCACATGACCTCTTAGTGCAAGTTGCCTATTTTGCAATCACTAATATGATTTTGCACTCTGCTCATAGATATTTGATGTATTTTCAGGATTACCCATTTCCGAAAATCAGCTAGAAGAAGCTGCACAACATGCAGGGGTTCTTGATGTTGAAGATGACTTTTTAGAACCAGCATTCAGACTGGAGTGCGAGCGATGGATTCCTGATGTAAAGAAAATTCATCCACAAGATTGTAAAACTGCTTATTTATATTTGAAACAAAACTTTGTACCACCTTCATGTACTCAATAACAGCTAATAATAACTAGCTTAAATAACCTTTAATTAAACACTTACGTATGCACAAAATAGCTGCCTACATGTAACAGGAACATTTGTAAAAAACATGAATAACCAACTGAGTTCAAAAGTGTACAATGTTCAGAATCTGTTTTCA
Source organism: Actinostola sp. cb2023 (assembly GCA_033675265.1). Taxonomy (NCBI): domain Eukaryota; kingdom Metazoa; phylum Cnidaria; class Anthozoa; order Actiniaria; family Actinostolidae; genus Actinostola; species Actinostola sp. cb2023. The sequence goes on from JAUJYZ010000311.1 coordinate 202,195, forward strand.
TAACTCTAAATGAGAAGCAAGCAAAACAATGTTTCAGCATTTATGCCTTAAGAGGTTGGAGTCCAACTGCCTTGCAAAAATCATTACACTTGTGTGAAGAGGTAAAATGTTCAATAGCTTCAGTTGATAGATTGCCAGCACAATACAACACATGTGCATTGTCGTCAAATAGTTCAGCAGAAGCAATTTCTGGATCGAATAGCTGATATGCACTGCCCTGGGTATCCACAAGCATTACCTGGTGTTTTGACTTTTCATAAGAAAAGTGACTGAGACACTGAGCTTTCTGTCCTATTATGTCCGCTTCATCCACACACAAGCCCCCAGTGTTATTGGAGTACTTTACAAACTTGCCTTCAATAAACCTCTCAACTGTTACAAATTCTTCTTTGTCTGTTTCTCCATAATAAATGTTACTATACTTAGGTACTTCTCCAAAGGTATTATTCTGTAATTCTTGGACATTTTGTTCAAGTTGTAGTGAAAAATTTCTCGCCAACATGTGCATTTGCACGGTTTTGCGGGTATGTTCTTCTAAACTTTGACCAATTTCTTCAATTGCTTTAATAGTGTTTGGTAGGTATCTCTTAATGACCCATATTCCACTAAACATTGAGTTTTTAGAAGTGGCTTTGTATGCTTTTCTGAATCCTCCTTTGGCAAAATGTTCTTTGTCTTCATTGAATTCAGCAACAGTTGGAACCTTTGACCAAGAAAATGTACCTATGTCATATTCAAAAATTCTTATAACGGTAGTTGATGATGAAGTCGCTTTGTTAAACTTGCCAAGCTTGATCATCTCAGTGACTGAAAGACTCACTGGAAAGCATTTAGTCGGACTTGAAGAGGGATCCCGATGATGATGATTATTATGAATTGGACCTCTTGCTTCGGGTGGTCGACATTCAGATTTCGTTTTTCTAGGTGGTTTATAAGACGATTCATTTCCTGAATCATAACTTGTACCTGCATCATAGTTATCATCATCGTCAATGTCTTGAACATTGAATTTGTTGATAAATCGGACGTGAATTATTTTCAAATTTGGGATTTGGTCAACAGTCTTGCAGGAAGGTCCTTGTTCTCCTGCGAGGATATCACAATCTAAATTTGATCCAATGCAAGGTGCAAAATATTTCTCACAAGAACGTTTAATGTTCTCTATAGTGAGATCTTGCGTGGAATCGAATGGAACAAACTCTCTGGGCCCTACCCTGGCGTATTTTTGAGCCTTGCCAGTGACTGCTGCTGAAAGCCTTTGGATTGTTAACTCACTGCCTTGAACCTTCCTCTGGTGCTTGTCTTTTGACGAAGTCTTCCCGTTATTCATACGTTTCTCTTTCATCTTTTCTTTGAAATCACTCCAAGTACGTTTCGCCATATTGGATTGAAGTCACATGGAAGGGATCCACTAAGCTGTGTAACCAGGCCCCAAGAACTTCACTAGTTCCAGGCAAGCTCGGTTGAACGGCAGTCTTCGGCCACTGGCCGAGAACTGCCGTTCATTTTTTAATGAAGGAAAAAAAAAGGAAAAAAAACTAAAAAAAAAAGAAAAACAAGAAAATTATTATGAATTAAAACAATATTTAATAAAATAAAACAAAAAGTAAAAAATGAAGAAATATTTTAAAAAGTGTGAAAATAAAATAAATTAATCAGTGAAATATGTAGCCTCCTCCGCAGGCAACGCCGGAAAGCGAGGCCGAAGGCCGAGTGGGATCCCTGTGCGAGGCCGAAGGCCGAGAGGGACTGGACCCCTAGGGAAAAAAAGGAAGGAGTTGCCTGCCAAATCCAGACAAGGTTATGTCTTTCTGCGCAAGTGACCACGCGCATGTAAATCTAATTCGTGTAGGGGACAGTGGGGGAATTGTGTGCGATAAAAGTGATTATTACCATGGCCAGGACGTGAGTGTTTGTCGACGTCTAGTGACCTCAAGGTACTTAAGGCCTGGTTCAAAAAGGCAACTTGGAAAATCACATTTCTTGTAATAACTCGCTGCTCTAATTTACTTAGGCACTCATATTTAGGCATAAGGTTATATACAAGATTTGAGACAATTTGGATCTAACAATTGTGACGTCATGTGGTCACGTGACCTTATGGAGGAAAATATAGTTTTTCTTAAATGCGGTCGCGAATTCAATTCACAATGAAATACCTTTTACGTAATAGCGTTAAGGATAACCAGTTAAACAAGATAGCGTTTAGAAAACCTCGGAATTATATATAGTTTAAGAGAAAACTACAGAAATATAATCTGATGAAATGGTCACGTGACCTCTTTTCCGAAATATTCTCCTTGCAAAAAGCGGGAGACAGGTTTTCTAAACGAGGGTTAATAGATGATCATAAACGTGATTATACACAACTATTTGCTTTCACTTTCCTCTTAAACTGGCGACCGCATTTTATATTTTGTTTTCAAAATTCTTTGTCACGTGGTTAACCACGTGATACGCTGTTTTGGATTTCATTCACTCAAATGAGTAGAGGATATAAAACTCTCAAGCTGTGCCAAGTTTTGTGATGTTTAGTCAAAATGATTAGACATTATAATTTTTTTCGTTTTTCTGCTATTTAAGGCTTGAACCAGGCCTTTTAAGGCTTAAAAGTACCTTGAGACAGCATATTGATTCAAGCACTCGAACGGAGTTACCAAAAACTTATCCAGATTTCTTCCTCTGATCCAGAAAACTCCAATAATTTCGGAGCTTCTAGTTTCGAAGCTGACCTATTTTTTTTTGAGATCTTTAACTGGTCTACTTTCCGCCGAGCAAGAGTTCAACGGTCGAAGTTTGTGTAGCGACAACACATCATGTACGGATGTCCGGCAGCCGATCAGGGTTTTGAAAGTAGATGTTCGGCAGTCGATCTTAAATATGTATTTACTGATTTGAAGCTTAAGCGTAAGTAAATTTAACCGATTCAAACTACGGTATCCTAGCTTTAGCTTTGTTTGGGTTTCGAAAATATGCCTTGTGGCGGATCCCTCGTCACAGTTCAAATCAGCACAACACGGCACACATCGCGACATCGCGAACTGCCGGAATGGTTTTGAAACTACTACAGTGTTCGGCAGTCGATTTTGAAGCGTAAGCAATTAATTAAACCGATTCAAACTATCCTACATGTAGCTTTGTTTGGGCTACGATAATACCGCCGTATACGTTGTGACGGCACATTTTAATAGTACATCGCGAATTACCGGACAAATACCGTACATGATCGGCAGTCGATTCAGTTTATGTATACTTTGAGGCGTAAGCAATTTAATAATTTAACCGATTCAAACTATTCTAGCTTTGTTTGGTCTTAGAAATACCTTGTGACAAGCGCCATCGAGTTTGAATTTCGAAGTATCAAATCAACACAACACATAATTTGCCTTAGGGGACTATACTAGTTATATCCAATGTGACAAACACCCCCCAGGGGACCCGGGGTGAATTACAAAGTCCATCAGGGTGAAGGAGTCGGTCCGTGTCAACCTCGTCCCCAGGGCCCTCTCTTCTCGCTTTCAAAATGGCGGACGCTCGAGAGAAGACCCTGGTGTAGGCTGAACTAAAACGCATTTTGATTGGATAACACAACAAGCCATCTAATTGGTCCATATCGAAGGTTGCTAAATATAGCATAAATTAAAATTCGAATGGCATCGAGTGAATTTATAGTTTCAACGGATAGTTCTTTTCTGGTCCTAAATGTATCGAATTAGGAAGATCGAAGCCGCTGCAAGTGATGTGTGAGTGTTATCGAAGCATTGAAATGTCTTCAGGAACATGAAAAAGTCCACCGATCGAGATCGTTTACCGTAAAGCAAGGTATCAATTTATACGAGCAAGACTACTCGGACGGCGACACGGCAAACTGATATATTATTGTCGTTGTTTACATAACTTGCTAGTGCTCTTGAGATTTGAAGTATGTGACACGTCAATCCACGTCAATCCACGTCAACATGTTTTGTACTTTAGCCGTTAGAGATGAAAGGTGTTTGTATACAAATAGCGAATAAAGTGTCTGTGTCTCATTAATTTATACACTACCGAACCCCTATTTTTCAAATGGCCAGAATTGCTCCAAGGTGATTTTATTTATTATTTGAGGCAAAACAATCGCAACATCAACGAACGTATGGCAACTCTAAAATACTAAAACTCTATCAGATGGGTTTCCTGTGGCGCTGCATGCGGAGGCTAGAAAATGGCAGCCTGGGTACGAACCTCCAAGATTCTTGGAGACACGTGACCAGCCTACACCAGGGTCTTCTCTCGAGCGTCCGCCATTTTGAAAATAGCGAGAAGAGAGGGCCCTGGGGACGAGGTTGGGTCCGTGTATGTCTGGATTTGGCAGGCAACTCCTTCCTTTTTTTCCCTAGGGGTCCAGTCCCTCTCGGCCTTCGGCCTCGCACAGGGATCCCACTCGGCCTTCGGCCTCGCTTTCCGGCGTTGCCTGCGGAGGAGGCTATGAAATATGTAGAAATCGTCAAAATCTCGAATGGCAGCTATCGGCCACCATACTAAGCCAACAAAATGGCGGCCTAGTGAGTCTCTTTTTAATACAACCATATTGATTCAGTATAATTATGCAATATGGTGTTTAGAATAATTGCTTGATCTTTTGAAGCTGTTGAGTTTAGAAACTTGATTCTTTATCATTTTTCAATAAATCAGGCAACAAGAGTGAGAATTTTTTTTTTTTTTGGAGCAACTTTTTATATTCTGGGAGCAACTTTTTAAAATTTGAGCAACTTTTGAGCAACTTTTGAGGGTTTTTTGGGGCAACTTTTAAAGAATTTTTGAGCAGAATCTGTCTGTGCCTAGTGTTGGGGGTCTGGAAGTGTATATTATTGTTGAGTTGGGGGCAGGAGCCCATAAGTAGGAGCGTCCATACGGTATTGGGTAGTGTCACAGCGTTTTCACAGGTGTGGTTATTTTTAGAACAGTTTTCCCGCGAATTTTGACCAATCAGAGAACGTTTCCTGTGTGACGTATTTTTTGAATTTTGATGAGATGGCAGGTAAAATAAAGATGGCATCCGATAGCGACAAAGAGATTCTTCAAGTGAACTAAACTACGAATCGTCTAGTGATAGTGAGAGCAGTATTGAGTCATTCGGTACAACAGAATCACTTGAAAGTGATAGTGGTGACGATTGTGCTTCTAAAGGTATCCAAAGCTAGTAGTGGTTCGAAGAACTCCAACACGAAGGGACGACTGAGAAGCTGTTGTAGCGTGTGGATGCAAATTAGCCGAAGACTTTCAAAGACATATTTTCGTCTAAACTACTGATTTCGTCAGAAAGTGAATTCAATTTATTCTTGGATGTGGTTTAGTGGTAACATTGTAATTATCGTTGTGGAGTTTGAAGACTGACAAGGCTATTCAAAAACAAATTCGCTGAAACTGCATGAGCGACAAGACGAGTGAATCAAATTACGAATAAGATTGGTGAAAGTAAGCGTGTTTGTTGTCATTTGTTGTGTCTTTTCTGTTACCTAAAATGACTTAAAAATGGATTGTGAATATGTTTGTGAGTCTGCCGATTTGAAATATATTAATAAAAACACCTTCATTCTAGTTTTGATGTTTAATTTAATGGTTTCACTGAGTTTTGTATTTTATACACACGCTTCACTGTCAATATAAAGCCGAATAGTTGAGCGAAACTGACTCAAAATTGCTTTGTTTTTAAATTCAGTGACCTTCTTTAATACTGCGCCGGTACTCAGACATTCAAACAGTCGGCTGGAACTTGTGGGGAACTTGTCAATTAATCAAATTCAAAACTCAAAACAAATTGAAAACTAAACTGATACATTCTTCGACCAAATGATCCATAATGCAGCTCAAAATCATATTTGGTTTCCATTTGGTGGGTCTTCTGACTTTTATTTTTAAGTTTTCTGATTTTTCATGTTGATTGACAGAAGCGAAAAACCAAATTACAAGTCAACTGCCTATTCAATGCACCTTACTTGACTTTAACTTTGACTTTCTAACGTTTCAGTGGCACAACGCTTCATAATACGTTTGTATTTCTCCGTGAGGTAAACAGGAACTGATATTTCTGATCAGAAAACACGCGTTCACATTATCTATCCTCGAAACTCTGCCACGAAACCGCCTGGCCATCACTTCAATTCAAATCCTGTAAGTTCACTTCGTTCGGGAAACGCAGTCTAGAATTTTAGGTCAAGGTTCAAAGTAGCGGCCTTGTTGTTGTTGGTATGATAAAATTGTGAATCAGACACAAAGAAAACTGGATAATCCTGACTTTTATTTGTACATTCATCTCTTCGGGTCTTTCGAAATTCCGCCATTTTATTTTTGACGTGAAACCGGAAATGAAACCGCCATACCGGAAACGTTCTCTGATTGGTCAATTGACCTTCTTTCGCGGAAAAACTGTTCTAAAAATAACCACACTTGTGAAAACGCTGTGACATAGACCCAGTATAGAGCATGGACGCTCCTACTTATGGGCTCCTGGTTGGGGGTTGGTGTAATGTGTGTATTTGACCTTGGGATAATTCCAGGAATTTGACTTTTTTCCAGGAATGTGCCACGCCCTAGAATGGAATGTGCCATGCCCTTTTTCCAAGAATTTGACCTTGGGATTTTTCTGAGAATTTGACCTTGACTTCTTTCCAGGAATGTGCCACGCCCTATAATGGAATGTGCCACGCCCTTTTTCCCAAGAATTTGACCTTGACCTTTAAGGTTGACCTTGGCCTTAACATTCCTGACATTCCTTTAAGGTTGACCTTGACCTTAACATTCCTGACATTCCTTTAAGGTTGACCTTGACCTTAACATTCCTGACATTCCTTTAAGGTTGACCTTGACCTTAACATTCCTGACATTCCTTAACCTGACCTTGACCTTAACATTCCTGACATTTCTCAACATGACCTTGATCTTAACATTCCTGACATTCCTTAACCTGACATTGACCTTAACATTCCTGACATTCCTTTAAGGTTGACCTTGACCTTAAAGATTGAGATTATAAAATGGGCTCAAACTGTCCATTCCCTACTACTCCAGTTCACCTGGAGATTTTCCAATTTTGTAAAACGTGGAAAATCGTCAACATTTGTACCCTAGAAGAAACTGCAACTCCATCTGTACGAGTTCGAATAATTGTGACCGATTTGGAGTTAGAAAAAGATTATGAAATGTACATAGTACTCCGAATTATTGCCTGTTTTTATGTTAATCGCATCTTTTTTTCTACTGGGTTTCTTATTCAACCAGACGTTTAAAATGTTGTTTGTTGTTCAAGACCTCCTTTTACTGTGTATTTTATTGATTTTAAAAGAACTGGTATTTCCAGAAATCTGAGTGGTCTAACCTGAAGCTAATTATTGCGGCTGTCATTGCATCATCTCACTTGTTAGCCAATCAAATCAAAGAACCAAGGAAGCCATTACAGTGCTGAAGAATAATTTTCATTACCATTATTATACTACGACTACATACAGTGTATCAACGCGATCAAACATTTTAGAATTCATCCGATCCAATCGTGTGTTTGTATGTTGCCATGGAGCAATTAACTCTGTAATAATAGTTTTTCTTTGCGCAACACTCAACAGCTTGAAGTAATGCGGCAGTGCACCGATGGTCAAGGCAAACAATACAGATAGTGCAAAAGGAGATTCACCTAAAAAAAATCCCTTCGTAACACTTCAATTTCGTTCATTTCATTTCAAGGATTTATTGCAATGGGACAAGCAACAGGAGAGCAAATAAGCGAGGGGTACTTGGCATGACAATGGCCATCAAAACGACCCAGCTGCATTGAGATTCTCTCATGATATCATTGATAACTTTTCTTGAGGCTTTCACCGGCGAAGATGAATCAGAGCGAGAAGTGTGTGGATTATGCTTTTATATCTGACACAGTTGAAAATATTGAATTGTTTGAGAAGCCTTTCATTGCAAGCATCTTCTTCAACGTCGTTCTTGCAATTTCAGCGACGCTTGGGAATGGAATGATTATCGTTGCCATCTTGAGATCACACAACCTTCAAACGCCATCTTAGTTACTGATAACAAGTTTTGGCGTTCACAGATCTTCTGTTGGTTTACTCTATCATCCTTTCTTAATTGTGAATGATTTACTTTACCTGCAGAAGAACATTTAATTGAAAGCCTTTGCGTAATCACGAAACTTTTCATGCTGCCTGTATACTTTCTTGCTGGCCTTTCACTTCTCATGTCTGCATATATCAGCATTGACCGATATTTAGCTCTCCGTTTAAGACACCGATATAGAGTCATTGTTACGAAAAAACGGGTTCAGATATCGAGTGTGGTAACGTGGGTTTTACATTTAGTCTTGTTGTTTGTAGCCACGTACTTCAGACGAGAACTAGAGAGACATCGGGACGTCATTTCAGGAATAATAGGTTTTGATGTCGTTACTCATAACCTGTACTTTCTACATCAAGTCCTTCATAACTCTTCATCGTTATACATCACAAATTCACGCCCAACAACCCAACCCATCACAGGGGAATTTTGATGTTGTGAAATACAGGAAAACCTTGAAGACGATGGTGGCCGTATTAGCCGATGTCTCGTTTCTCTGCCAGCTTCCACTTTTGTGTGGTCTTTTGGTGGCGAAATATTTGAGCTTCTTCACTCGAGGATTAATCTTTTAAACATTTTGCAATGTTCGTCTTTGGACTTAATTCCAGTATTAACCCAGTCATTTATTTGATAAGGTTTACAGATATTCGCCAGGCGTGTCGTCAAATGTTACGCAATCTGCTATGCTATCACTAATGGACCCGAGGGACTGAAGGAAGCCGACACACGTGTCTGAAAAAGGAAGGCTGACTTTAGAAGTTTTAATGTTTTAGTTGTCTGACAACCGTGTTTTAACACGGTTAAAACTGTACAACGAAACAATTACCGGTTCATCCCATCCCCGGGATTCCATCGTCCAGTTTGACATCGGTCCAGTTCACCTGGAGATTTACCGATTTTTCAATTCTGTGAAATCGTCAACATTTGTACCCTAGAAGAAACTGCAACTCCATCTGTACGAGTTCGAATAATTAAATGTACGACGCTATGTCAGTTGTGGTAACACCCGGGGGGGGGGATTATCCCATACATTTGGCATTTGCTATACGAGTATATGTGCCGCTGGATATGGTATAGTTTCTTTGAGCTTTTGATCTTAGGGTATACATTTCATCATACATTTCTTGAATAGGGTCTGTAATTCTGACAAGGATCGTAATTTCCGTTTTAAACTCGTGGATTTGCGTAGCAAATTGGATTCATTTTCAGTGTCATGAAATTCGGATTTTATCCAACTTTGCATTTCTTTGAGGGTATTTCATTTCTTATGCAGTTTTCCTATTTCTCGAACCATGTCAAGACAGTCACTTACACATTTTACTGATTATGATTATATGGAATCGGTGAGAGCTAGATTCATAGCATGTCAATAGCGAGTGTGGTGGTATAGGCATATGCTATTCAGG
>JAUJYZ010001075.1:0-57500 GCA_033675265.1 Actinostola sp. cb2023
ACCAAATCTGAACCCAATCGCCAATGATCGCGATGATCTCAGTACACATGGTTCTTTGCGCGCCGACCAAAACGTTATCGTTGATGACGTCATAAGTTGCTTTTTCGCGCCGCGCGCATTCACTTTAAATTTTCGAAAATGGGTAAACTGTAGAATGTTTTTGTATGAAACCGCAAAAGAACAACGAGATGCGCACGCCTTTTTCTCCTGTGGGCTGATACAATACGTTGCCACGAGAAAGTAAAGCGAGACTTAAGCTGACCAGTCTTATATTGACAGTCAGGACGTGCATTGATGTCGCCGAAAAAGCCTAAACGACAGCGCCAACGGCTACCCTGTCAGAGGATGTAGTCAACGGAAGAATATATAGCGGACAGTATTACAATTTAGTTTTTGCAAAGATTCGTTAATTTGACGTCAGTAAGCCAGCGGCCACTCAGTAGAAGGACAGAACATAAACTGGGATTGCAGGGACCGAGTTTTTCGATGCGCAAATTAATATCAAAGTATGAACATCAGGTCGTATATATCCTAAAAATGACTTGATACTAAAAAGTCGCATATATCGTGGCCATATGTTTACATTGCAGCATGCAAAGAGCGTGTTACGACTTGCTTCGATAGTAATGGAGAGGCACGATGATGCCTGAAGAACATCGATCTTGCATTGAGATCTGTGAGACATTCAAACTTTCCCAAGATGAGGACATGAAGTCTTGAATCTAGTGGACAAGAGTGCGTTAGTGCATTGATAGCAATTAGTAATAGTACAGTAGTAAGTAAGTAATGTAGACTTTTTTTATTTACAGAGGGGTGGGGACCACGTGACCAGGATATTGCGCAGAAGAAACTGGATAAACTTGTGGCCCTAACACACATTCAAAATAGAAAAAACCTATATATATAATTTAGAATTAATGATGATTAGCAAAAGAACATGTTGTTGTAAATGCTTCTACCAATATGACTCCCGGTTATATGCACTAGAAGGCAGTGCAGGTTCGCAATAACAGCCACGACCTGTACGACAAACATGTATTGCTATGTCAATAAACCATGGCAATGTGCACAAGAGGTAAAACGTATCCAAAATCAATTACATATATGTGATCATATATATATAATATAAACAAATCAGTCAAAACTATAAAAATGCTAATAAAAAACTCACAAAACTATTAGTCTTATAATACTATTGAAATCTAATGTCTTAATATATAAATATATGAATATAAATAAAAGTATCCCCGTATAAAAGTACCGGAGAGATGCCTCGTCGGAAACTTTGTCAAAAAGTAACCACTAAAATGATAAAACGTGAAAGTGTCAATGTTTTTTGTTAATGGGCGGGTCTAGGTGGCGTATAGTTTTTTAACCTATAGTCTAAAAAGATACCAGATCATAATGATAAAACAGAGGATTTTTTTATTATGTACATTAATTATGAGTGCTAATGTCAGCGCAACATTCATAATACATTGTATATCGCTGGGGTTTAATACATGGACTACAGATTAATCTCATATTTAATATCCCCCACCCTCCGTAGGAGATTTTCTTTTTCGACACCCTAAACGCGATTTAATTACCATACCCTAAAAAGATCACCTAATCGTTTTATTTTAATAGAGTACGGACGAACAATCCCGCCCACCGATACTTTTATAAGCGGAGATCCCGCCAGTTAGCGCCTTAGATTACATTATGCTCGAAAAAACTCCGAATGCATTTATGGCTTTTTCGCTGTCGATCACCCCAAAAACGGACTATTATTTATGCTCAAAATTATGCTCAATATATGCCTAGGTTATTTATGTCTCAAAATTATGCCTGTAATTCAAAGAAACCCCATAATACAATGAAAATGGTTGTCTTTTCCATGCCGGCTACACAGGTACAAACTGGACGCCCACTGCCTGTATGATGCCCCCACGGACTGTATTAATAGAAGATGTTACGAGTATGCCACTAAATATATTTTTTCAACAAGTCACATTATCCTCAAAAAGTCTATTATTATAGCTGTGAAACTTTAACTACTCTATGCCAGGAAAATGGAGCTTTATGCTCGAAAATTATGCCGTGCATACTGTCATCTAAGCCCCATGCACTAGACCTGTTCACAAGTCGACTGCACACTCACTTGTAGATCCGGAGATCGTGACCGGCGAAGCGAGGCCAGGTCGCGAAGCGACCGAATTGAGACTCTGTTCTCGTTTTAAAGCTAACATATCACAAATTGCTGTTTTAATTTCGGACTTCACTGTGCGCGTATATGTAGCTTCAGCGGCTATTCCCACGGACAAATGAAAGGCATTATGAAATAGTATGTTATGCGTTTATGATATAATCTGGTAAAAATGAACTGCGGAATGAACTCTTCTCGAGAACCCTGAAAGTTTTCTAGTCTTTGTTTTGTCTTACAGGAAATGGCGAAAATTGACTTCGAAGAGTCTTTTAGTCTTGATGACCAAAAACCACTGGAACGATTCCTTGAAGGCGTTAGGGGCGGTCCTCTTAACCGTCCAATAATGAAAAATGCGATTACTCAGACCACAAAGATACTGATGATAGATATGCTAGGCAATCCCAGTAGAATCTCGCTATATCTTGACATCGCGGTTGCGTGTGAGATGGGTGCTTGCACACAGGATCAAAATCTATGTCTTGAAAGCTGAGTCAACTCAGTTGACATGCCGGATGGCCATTCTTTCCACGAGCCACGATCACGTGGAGTTGGAATCGCCCATTCTTTCTGTCGCTACGTCCCATCCACGAGGAATATGCATGCCCGAAGTCACTCCACATCAATTTAAAATAACTGACATTACACCACGACCTTCGTGCATTATGTCAGCCAAATCGGGGCCGATCGTAATTTGTAGTACCCCAAGTGCCCAGGGTACCTTGAAATCGGTTAAAAGTTCCCAGGCGGGACGCCGTCGCACTATAGAAATAATATGAAAACCGCATTAATTGTTATATAATTGCGAGCCCACATGCCAAGCACGCTTTCACTCCCGAGACAGTAAGTAATAAGTTTTTGACAGTCGTAGTGTATTTTTGTTGTAATCACGTATATAACGTACTACCGCTAAAGTGCTGATAAGTAAAACCGAACACCCGAAAGTAGCGAGCCCCCGAAATAGTAAACAGTTTAAAAAAGTGATGCCTTGCTGACCAAATTCCGAAAGTAACGATTTCTCCCCCTGAAAGTTAGCCGATCCTCCGAAAGTTAAGGCGATCCATCTTAGAGCGTATAGATATAGATATAGATTAGATGACCGAACAGCATCCCCTAGCAAACAGCCACCGTAAAAGAAAGCCAGAACATTTTACTGCTCTACACATAAGCAAATGCTTTTAACAAAATAGCAATATGTCATTAATAGGAACCCTGTAATATGCTGTTGTTCTGCTATATGAAATACCGCCCTACACATGTGTCATGGCGTCCGTATCAGGTTAACGATTTTAGCACCCCGAGAAGTAGCTGAACCCCCTGAACAGTACGACGCCCCCCCCCTGAACGAACTTAACTAGTTACATGTTATACCTAATGGTTGCACCTAAATCCGAAAGTAACGACCCTCGCTACTTTCGGAAGAACTTTACAGGGTATTTTGTTAGGCCTACTTGAATAGCGGCACATTAATATTACGAAAATTTGCCGGTATTCATAAATTTAAAATACAATTGGTTTGACGGGCACGATGATTATTAATCTAAGCCTATTATTAATCATTCTATTTCATTAACTTCATTTAGAATCAGCCAGAAGTAAGTACTAGCTTCAGAAATCGGACGACGAGAGACAATTGCTTTTGTGCAAGCTTGGACGAATTTCATGAAAAAGGATTCGCCTCTTCATCGCCCTCAACGAAATAGTCGGGTCAGAGAACTGACTTCAAATGCTGCAATGCCTACTCGCGGAGGAATGATCGAAGCATACCAGTTGCGCGCGCCTAACATTGATTATTAACATCGTGGATTGCCCAAAGGCATCCGCGATGTTTTTGGGGAGTGTGGGCTTTTGAACCGGACAGTTGTCACTCACTCACTCGAACCAGTGTAAACCAGTTTTGAAAAAAGGGGTAGCAGAGCAGAGCCAAGGAACCACTAGTCTCCCTCGCAGCCGTGACTCGAGGATGAGCGCTGCGTGGGACGACACTAAACACCGCAGTGCGAGGCGACGGACTAGATCTAGCAAGACCACGGGACCGTACTCTAGAAATCAGGCCCTTTACCAACAAACTGCAGAGTAGCAACTTACAGATAAAAGCAATAAATTCGAGTAGTACTATTTTAATGATTTAATCCATAGAACATTTACTCCCTTGATTTAGTATACAATGCTCATGACCATACTTGATACATTCACTGGAATTATTTACAGCTTCCTCGCGTGCGTCCTTCCTCCCTACGCCATTCATCTCAAGCTATGAAAATAGTATCAGCAATCTGCAATCCTCCAATAACTAGGCGACACAATCCAATTGCCCTTAAGAAGTGACGTGTTTACTTTTTGTAGCTTTTATCCCACAAAGTACAAAAAGCGTATCCAGCACCTCACGTTTGTGGGTCATTCACGCCGCCTGTGAGCGAGTTTCTTCGGGCGCACAGAATTTTCAGCCTTCGAAAACACATGGGGAAAAACACTTAAAGCGAGGGAACATGCGCCAGGAAGACGAGAAATTCTCCACTACGCCCTGAGCCACTGCCCACATATGTCGTTGGGAGCCGTGAGACCCAAGAAACAAGCCAAAGAAACGAAAAACCACCAGCCCAAGAAAGCCAACGGAGGAGCAGTACAACCGTTTGTGTGGTGCGCACGGAAAATAAGATTAAGATTACAAACATTCGGTTTTATGGGAACAGCCGTCCGATGAGCAAGAAAGAAAATAGTCATCATTCCTTCGTTCTTTTCACCGTTAGCCACTGGTCCAATGCGTCTCCTCTCCTGGAAGGCGCCACACAGGGGGCACCAAGCAAAATAGCAGCACTAAATTATTACAACGGCTCAGCCGGACGGAGGGCCTCAAACGAATTCAGCCCTATTTCATGTTGATCCATTACCAAATCAGGTTCTGTAAAAAAACAGTGACGTGACACCTGGGACCCGGAAATTAAATGCGCGCATTTGGATGTGTTATTGCATTATCTGCCAGTTTCAGAGGACAGGATCATGGAATGCATGCACTGATATTCTGCGCTTGCAGCATTCAGGATTTGGACAAGGCGGAAGAGGGCTCAGGCAAAGTGTGTTGGTTATAGGGGGGCACTGCGAAGGGCTTTCCGTGCGCATAGCCAACCATATATTTGAGATGTAGTGAGATGAGCAATTCATGGCCAATACGAGTAAGATCATCGAATAAGAGCCTCATCATACCCACACGTCGCCTTATTAGAGAGATTTACGATACACTGGAAAAACGCCGCGCACTTACTCGTTCAAATCAGTCTTCGGAAATTTCTTGGAAAAAATTCAACGCGCGCCGCGTGCTCTTCAAACCTTGTAAATTTGCAAGATCGAGGCCCAAGTTGAATCTTAACAAAGCACGCGTGTAATCAGACACAGGTAAACTTTAGTCTGATATTCGAAATGATGAAAGGGAAGGAAAGCGAAACAAGGCCGATGCGCAAAGAGACGGCAAAACAAAAAAGAAATACACACGATCACCTGAAATTAAGAAAACCAAATGAAGACGAAAAAACAACAGCAACGAATCATTTTTTTTTTTTTGCCCAAAACAAACGATCATGCAATCTACCAAAATGACCAATCAACAAAAAACAAAATAAAAAACATAAACAAAAAACCCAAAATATATAAGAAATAAATGAAAAACTGCAACCAATTATTTCTATCAGATCATTTATCCAGGTTGGAAAAGCCAATGAGGCCACTATTTTGCCAGCGTCTTCACAGATCGCAAAGCACTAAAGAAATGTCAAAAGCATTGGAAGGCTCTTATAAAGAAGTGAAAAGCATTCAAGATACGATGCCCTCAGATAAAAACAAGTTGCGCATCTGCCACTTTGAATGCCATACACTAAAACTCCTACACATTGTACCCGAATCGAGAAAATCGAAGTAAAACCAAGCACCAAGAGAAAAAAACAAAGCTAAGCTAAATCAGTTGGAGCGGCGACAGAAATAGCATGCCACTTTCAGAGTTTGAGGAGAACGATCTCAAATCAACATGCTCATGATGAGACAACATGACCGGGAAGGGAGGGCTAAAGTGATTGATAAGTAGCGAGCTGGCAAATTGCTTGAGTATTCAATATCACATTGAATAATACGTGCTTTTTTTCCCATCAACTTTTCACGGTATTGGTGCCAATAGCTGTTCTCTCATGAAATAGCTAAATCTAAAAGCTGGTGTATTTTATGCGCTTTATCGTCCTTATCATGGTGTACAAATTTGAATATTTCTCGGTGTAAAAGATGATATTACATGATAATAAAAAAAATTCTAATATTCTTGCAGGTCTTGTAGACAGTTTTAGTTGTGTACACTGTATTCAATATGAGGAAAAGTTTAACATGTAATTGTTGGATTGTAAATAATGTAGTACAAAGTTAACAAAGTTATATTTAAACATCTTGTAAATAATAGCCATTATTTTTTACACGAGTCAGGACTTGCATACACCAATGCCTCTTACTTCAATACAAATGAATCTATACCGAGAGTAGTTTTCACTATGAGTTGAAGGTACCAGCGGGACCTTCGTGACCACTGTTCACTGAAAGGATAGCGCGGCAACCACTGTCCAACATGCGTAACGCGTATAACCACGTCGTCCAACAGATGTATAAAAGTATACATTTTCTTACAGCTGAATAAATGGCAGATTCTAAATATGCTGGAGGATTATTTCCTCTTTTGTAAATACGCTTTTTGTGAGGAGATATTTGCTGTCAAAGTTCATTAAACGAGGCAACGTATCCAAAAAATTGGGAGATGGTTTTTTAGAACAAAGTGTGCTCATTAACAAAGGCACCTTTCCGGTTTATAAATCGATTGAATTCCTGCTGTGTAGCAAAATTCTCTTTGAACAAGGCCGGTCGAATTTTCTAAAAATGTGCAATAACAAAAAATATTTACAAAACAATAGGAAAACTAATCTCCAGCATATTTAGGATCTGCATTTATTCAGCTTTAAGAAAATGTATACTTTTGTATACATGTTTGGACGATGTGGTTAGCTCGCTACGCGCTTGCTTCCCAGTGCTAAAACAGTGCCGCTCTCACGAAGCGCCCCCCTGGTACCTTAAGCTGACATCTAGCTACTTGGTCTTCACTTTCTTTTTGGTCTTGGGCCATGTTTGACTGTCGAGTTGCTGTGAAAATTCACAGAAGAAAAGTTTAACATACATGAAACAAAGGGTAATAGTAGAAAATCACGTACCAAGAGAAACGATGTCGGAGACGGACAGTCGGCCAACTAGTCAACCACCCAACCTATTGAACAAGTCGGTCGACAACCCTACCAATGTTGAGCCGATACACGGTATATATATACACCGGACTGATCGCGACGACGGGATCAGTACGATCGTTATGTTATTTTTTTGGTATTTTGTGTTTTTGAAATGTATCATCTATCAGTATGATCGTTATATGGGTTATGTTATTTTGGTGTTTTGAAATGTTTACCATCGTTGGGCCTGACAGTCGACCAACATCGTTTCCTTGGGTACATGATTCTCTACTTTTACCTGAACAAAGCAAAACATGAGTTAACATACATACATACATTACAGATGTATTATTGGAGAACCAGAACACATTCCCTAGCCTGCAAAATAGGTCTGATTATTTCGAGTATGTATACTTATACCCAATAGTGCACAAGGTCTTCATGCAGCTGCGCGACAAAAGTACTGGCCTATTGTTTTTTAATGTAAAAACAATACAGAGAATGACTATAACGTTAGAACCAATATAGCCAGGATTTTTGTGCATCCACATGAAAGACCAGACCCATTAGTTGACACAGGGGTAGTGCCTACAAAGGAGTAGATGCTTTCCTCAGGGTTTGCACTAGTTAGTGTTTGAAGTATTTGCATGGAGAGATGGATAAGTAGCTAGGAGATTTAATAATTATTGTTTGCTTTTTTTTAAATCACAGTTTTTCTGAAAAGTAGTCGGGCCTTTAATTATGCTTGTAGTAGCCAGAGAAAATCCCTAGTCCCCTGCCATAAAATGCATGGCACCTCTGTTTCATACGTAATTAGATCCTGTAAGTGTTCTTGGTTCCATTCATACTTTGCATAATGTGCAGCACAATCATATCTGTGATGTTGGCCAGAGACTTAAACAAATTATGCTAACATGGATTATGATCGCAAACATGCGGACAAAGATTTGCAGTCTAATGCTTTTACTAAATACACTGCTCTCAGGGCCGTACATATACTAATTCAAAATTCAAGGGCGGGGGAGCGAGGGGGCAGTACGTTATATAAACAGCAAAATATTAATAATAAAAATAGTACAGTTCTCAGCTACATTTTGGTATCTCTTATTCGCCCTGCTAGGGGGGGGGGAGGGGGGGTGGGAGGGGGGAGGGGGGGGGCAACTGCCCTCCTTTGCCCCTGTGCTGTGCTTACGGGCCCTGATGTCTTAGGACATTAGATAGATAAAATAACCCTTTCTTTTTTTCTGTTTCTTTATCTCTTTTGTTCAATATGATGAGCTAACTTTAGAGAGCGACAGAATACCACATATCACCATCAATGGTGTGAGGAAAAGGAATACTGAAAGAGACAAAATATAGAGTAGCCTTGTCAGTAAAGCTTATCTTGGCAAACTAATTGTAGGGAACTAATAATGAAGAAATAACATGCCCCCCCCCCCCCAGTAAACAAGAACAAGACAGACATGCAGAACACATTCACCCCGGACGGCAGAAGTTTGACAATCCAAATCTAGTAGTAAATATTCGTAAGTGAAACTCTGGTGATCATGCAGAGTTTTCAGTATTGCTATATATGCCTTGCCTTGGGCTTGGCTTTATATTCAATTAAGTTTCAATAATTGAGACGATCAAGACTCAAGTGCAAAGTGTTTGAGCATGATATGGAGCTGAATCTGATCGAACAAACAACACGAAACACAAAACAAAACTTGCAATCAAATTTGCTTCGTTATTAAAGTATTTTCTTACCATAAAACAGAAAATCCTTTGGATTTGTGGCGACGTATTTACAAAAATTCATGAAGATGTTTATTCAGAGTGGAGTTTACGCTTCCCTCGTCCGCCATCTTGAAACTGTTGACACAGAGGAGCCCGGTTGGTACCAGCGCAGTACTCACCCAGTGCCAAATGCCGCCAAAGGAAGTCCGCCAAATTTTAAAACAAAACTGAACGCACATTCCTGACGCACATTCTGACGCACATTCTGACGCACATTCTGACGCAGATTCGGGGTAGATAGGTCAGTACAATATTCTAGCAAGTAGGTTAAAAACCATTGCACAATAGAGTGCAACCATATGTCCGTGAAATAGTACTATTACTAAATAGTTACTAAATAGTGGTATCTCATTGTTTTCTATTGTATTTCATCAGTGCTATTTAGTACTAATTAGTTAGTACGTGTTTCACGGACATATGGTTTGCACTCTATTATCACTTTTTGATTTGTAAGTAAAAACAAAGATGATAATGGTAAAAAAAAGAAACAGGTCTAGCTCACCCCCCCTAAATCCGGGGGAGGGAAGTGTTTTACTATATATTGCATGGTTTCTCGGGTGAGGGAGGGGGGGGGTGGGGGTTGTATAATGTTTCGCGACCCGGGTGCGGGGATTGTGGCTGGCCTGGCTCAGCTACGGGTATGTGTTTGATGTTTGATAGGGTATGGTTGGCACCCAGGGGGGGGGGGGGGGGGGGGGGGGGGTAGGTAGGTATGTGCGGAGAGATTTTAAGACCTGGACCCTGTTTTTTGGAATTTGTCACTCGAAAAACCTGCGATTTTTACGAATTTCCCAAATAAAAAAACCTTGATTTACGAAATTTTATTGATGATCTGATACGATGCATTCGTCAGGATATTTTGCCAGACTAACACTCTAACACCATTACGTCTGGACTGATGCCATTATTATTGTTCATGCGGAGTTTTACTGAAATGGCCGATACCACATTATGCAAATATTATTAAAAATCAAAAAATGTTTTTTTTTTAGGGCCTATAACCTGCGATTAATGTTTTTTATGCGTTTTCATTTACCTGGGATTAGAGAATAAAATGGCCCAAAACCTACACCAGCATTAATTATCATTTGTCTGTTACCTTACAGTTCATCAAATAAAGCAGCCACAGAAATAACATCTGTAGTACTGAAAACGGGACTCAGTCTGAAATAGCTAAGAGATATATGGTTTTAGGTTAGGTCTGGGATAGGGTATAGAGATTTTGAGCTTAGCTAGGCTAGCAATAGGTGCTGGGATAGGGTCAGGGCTTTGAGGTATCCATGTTCACACAGGATATGGTTTTTCAAGTGGTTATATCAGCCCCGTCTCCGGGTAATTTATCTTCCTAAATCTAATTTTACCTTAAATAGAGGTTTAGAGAGCCTCAACTAATCCAATGATTCGTCAGTTTTGGTCCATATTTTTAATGTCTTAAATTGCAACCTTAACCAATTAATAATTACATAATATATTATTATTGGACCCCCCCAGCCCAAACTGTAATTTATATATAATAAATTATTGTTGATTTCGGCCCAACGTTATATATATGGTACCACTTTAAAAACCATCTTGTATATGTCATGAGGCATTATAATTAATGTACACCATAGAATACATAGTTTTAAATCCTTTTGTTTAATCTAACTGTTCTTTTAATACTATAGTTTTATTCACATATAACTTCACCTATATATGCTGTCTGATCAGTATTCTATTCAATTTTTTGATAAAATTAAAGGAGCAAAATCTCACAAGAACTAATATTTAGAGCTATAATGTTATATATTTACAATCTCATAATTTTATTTGATCTGCTCCAACATTTCAAAACATATTTTCTTACAAAAATAACTAGTTACTATATATTTATATATATACTTTTAACCCAGAAACTTCAGGAACTATTTTTCTGGTATGAATTAAAACCAACTGCGAATTTAGTTGACGTTAGGAAAATATCTGCAGTAATTAAGTCAATTAAAGTTTTCTTTCCAAGTTAAATCTTGGTGATATTAGCTCATGAATAAGTTGAGATTATCTATCGATAATACATTGGTTGTTTTCTGTTTAGAAATTAAAAAGTTTTCATGTACATGTATACCGATATACCTATAATAATACTCATTCTATTCCATGTGCAAATATCATCACTATCCCAGGATCCAAGGTTAATGCTTCTCCCATGTGTTCATTTTCACAGGACATTATTATCACTGCTTGCTTGCCTGCTATGCGCCGGCAAACATATTGTTCATAACGCCTTCTATTAATTTGTCTGGTTTCAAGAGTGCTAAGCCCTGGGGGCCACCTCCGTTCATGAGCATTTTCCATTATTTCATTAATGATTGTTTGCTGGGGGCAACCACTATCAGCAAGTGCTCTTCTGATGACAGCTTGAAGGACAGCATCTGGAGTTGAAATCATTCCTCCCCATCTTGTTACCCTTGCTTGCATCAAACTTAAGATCCATTCGCGCAGTTCATCACTTTGGTGTACTATAGCTGGTTGATGGGCATGCTCATCGGGTACTTGCTGCAATGTTTGGGGAATGTTAAGTACTCTCATAGTTCTCATCACGTCTTTCAGAACCTGGATTTCTCTTTTTTGTTCATTAAGTTGTTGTCGTTGGTCATCTATTTGTGACTGAAGTTCCCACTATTTTGAGATTTTGGTTTTTGAATGATAACATTCAGCTCCCTGACACAATTGTGATGAAGAAGTTCATCAAATGGCACAACTAAGCCACAGCCTTTTCACACTGGACGGGGTCGTTTAGGATTATGCTGACACTGGGATAGATGTGAATTTAAGGAGTCAAGTCTTATTATGGCTTCACATCCAAAGTTAGTATTATCACAAGAAATAAGTAATTTTTGATAGAAGATTCTTCAAGATTCTTTTGGGACTTGCTTGAGCTGTAATGGCGTAAGATTACGTCTGTCAATGGGACAACTTTGTTGGTGGTTTAGCCACTCATGAATACATGAAGCACAGAATGCATGTTCACATGATGGAGCCCTGTAGTGGGTCTTCTAATACACCACCACAGATAGAGCACATTAACTCTTCATCAACTTCTCCTTGAAATCTTCCAGCATCATATCCCATAGTTTGATTCCTGTTGATGAAGATCAAATGTACTGACTGTCATATAGATACATTTAAACAAATTAAAACTTTCTTGGAATCTTTTGTTTCGTTACTACAGCTTTGAAAACATTTAAATACCAAGAGAAAGAGATTACTGAGGGGTATAATTGGCTCAAAAACCATTTTGAGTTTGTTTAATTATGCATTTTTACACAAATTAAATCTTAATGAATTATTCATTACTTCAAGATCAGAGCTACTGAGAGAAGAAACAATCCAATTTTCTTAGTACAGTATACATTATCATTAGTGTGCACTGAGAAAATCATTATTTGATTTTCTCAGTTCACACTAATGATAATGTATACTGTACTAAGAAATTGGATGTTATGTCAAACTTAAACCACATGGCAATATTTCAGAAATGACACATTCTCAACTTGAGATAAAAAAATGGAGAACATGGAGCAAAGAAAACAAAATAAACAAATAATCTATTTATAAATATAGAGATTGAAAAGTATTTCTTAATATATTTTTATTAAATTGTGGAATATTTGTAACATCATTTTCACTCTCTATATATAACTAAATTATTTAATGATAGATTTATGTCGGTGACGGTCCGCCGCAACAGTCAGAAATATTGAACTCACGTTCAATTACTTTTCCAACTGGTTATACAATGTATGGCTCTGTCGCAGACATTCTTAACAACTAGATGGAAACCTCTTCTGTAGAGGGAACACTAAACTAGCTAGGTCTTACATGTACAAAAATTATTAGTAGATTGGGAGAGCCAATATAGAGTTGGAAAAATTGAAAGTCATTTCAACTTTCCCCGACCATCATAGACTCTTGTCAAAACACTGTTTATTACGACTAAAAAAACAAGGCCAAACAGCAATAAACAAACAAAAGTCACTGTAGTGTATTAAATAATGTAGGATAACCATAGTTAATAATAGTAGGATAACTGAGTATTTGTCAATCAAACACAACAAAAGATTAGCTTGAGGCCATATGGCTTAATTACCTATCTACCAAAAAATAAAATCAAAGCATAAACCATTGATATTCACCATTCTAGATTGGTTACTAATTACTGTATTAGATAATTTAAGCTTACGTAAGTTACTAGATGAAAATATTTCACTTGATTTCATCTTCCTTGGACCCAATATTTGATTCAACCCGAAGCAATTATGTCATCTAAACTTTCTACTTTACACATTTAACTCCCGATACAATCAGTTAAGAGGATGTAAGCGATATTAAAGCATAAATAGTCGGTAGATGTGAAGTAATTAAAAATCGAATATAATCCCATAATTTGCATTCGATTTGACAACATCGTGGTTCGCTAGGATGACGGGTGATGAGGTTAGCCTCGTTACCTTTAGATGTCGACACAGGGGATCCCATAACAAACCGCTGCTTGCCGCGCGGGAAGTTTGAATCAGCCATCTCGAACGTCGAAAGCGTAAGTCAAACTAGAAGTAAACTTATTTAAAGCAGCTGTATTTCTCCACAATGAATTGTTAGTTTGAAAGCATTTTCCTTCACTTTCTTCCTGAAGAAGAATTAGTGATAATATTTGAGTACAATCAAGAGCCACACTCTTGTCAGTGCCAAATGCAACTACTATCTTTTCCCTTGAAATTTATAACTTAAAACACTCAGTTCATTTATCTTTAATATTGAGTACTATAGACTCTAGGCCTGGGGCTTGATTTCTCTTTGTTAGTTTGAACTAACTTAAAAATAACACTTTATACATGACATTTCTGGCTGATAATATAATAAAACTTTTAGATTTAAGCTTAAATTATTTATAATTATTATTAGCTTATTATATTACAACCAGCGGCCATCTTGGTATGTACCTTTTGTACTATTAGCAGGTCACGCATGTAAAGTTATCAGTGAAAAACAATGAATTTACCATGCGTGACCTCATTTTCATGCCAAGATGGCATCTGTGTGTAGTAAAGAGAATGGTCGCCATGTTGTCACATGCAAAACTAGAGTGATGGCACTAGTTATCAGTGAAAACAATGAATTTACCATGCGTGACCTCATTTTCATGCCAAGATGGCCTCTGTGTGAGTAAAGAGAATGGCCCCCCGCCATGTTGTCACATGCAAAACTAACAATATCCACAGAAATTGCTAAATGTACATTAGTTTTGCCATATATTGCTTCCTGATATTTTTTGACATGAAGATAAAACACATTCCACACTGCAACCCCCTGCATGGGCTTTGAATTTTATTGAATTAATTGCCCTATTGGGTTGTTTATGTTCCCACTGCCAATTAAGGACCAATTTATAGGTGAGTTGTTAAAATGCACCTTACCTTATAGAACCAATGATCAAAGGGACCTGACCACATTTTACTACATGTATGTCAAAAGTAAGAGAACGTTTTTTTAATCATTTTTAATACAATTAATAAATTATACAAAAGAGCTAGTCAAAGAGTACACGTAGGTGTATTATATTTATCTATCATATCATACACCCCTATGCATAAATGGTAGAATCGTAAAATCACATTCACTTCGTTATTGGAAATATGTTACAGTAATATCTGACCATCTCTTTGAAGAGAGTGTTATCAAAAATGAACACACCAAATTTTAGGGCTGTACTACGAAATCTTGAAAAGATATAGTGACTTTTGAAATTACAAAGATTTGTGCCAGAAACCGGACTTTGGGCCTACCAGCCCCCTCGTTTCCATGTATTTTGCACCTTTCACAACGCTTATTACTTTATGATGGTTTCATTTTTATTAATGCACTTTTGGGGTAATTACTAAAACTGTGGATGAATCTTTCAATCTATTATTTTACCTTTACTTAACTCGTTATTCTTTCAGTTTTTTTGCAAATTTATGCAAATTACATAAATCGATGTACTTATATACTCGTCATACTATCTGGCATTTCTGCAAAAATGTACAATGAATCTCAATAACATCTAGACGTTTAATACAAGATATTGCAATATTTATGTAGAAAGTCCAAACATGAAATGAGATAGACCTAAGAGATAAAGACATTTTAAATACAGTTTTACTAGTAAGCTATGCCTATGCCCCAGTGGCAACTCTGGTTGTATTTCTATATTGCATGTATTGGAAATCATTATTGTAAATGCCCTATCATGTGAAATGTAACTCCTATGTCAAAACATTTGTTGTTGGTGATACACAAATGACAATAAATAGTTATATGCTAAATCTGCCAATGGTTTTTAATCCATTTTCACCACATATATTAATTTATTTACAAAACTTCCGAGCATATTATAATTTTTATGTGACAAGTTATTATTAAAACAGAGCGATGCCTCAATATTTTAAAAGTGGAGAAGGAAAAAAAAAGGAATTTGTATGAATTAAAACAAATAATTATAGAAATAGTATATACTTGCGTTATATACATGTATATAAGCAAGAACTATATAAAAAACATTGTCAAAATCACTATAAAATTAAACTTAAATTCCTAGCAATCAATAAATTTGATATATTTGAAATAGAGCTACTGTAATTTGATATTAGAAGTTATGGACAATGTTTTTTCACACAGCCTTATGGGCCCAAGCGCCAACAGCCATAAAAAGTGGGGGAATCGAGGATCCATAACTTCCTGTATGGACCCAACCAAGCTGAGGTTAATAAGATATATATTATATACACCCGTTTTCAAAAAACGTTGTCCATTTACAAAATGAGCCTGAGTTCAGCTGAGTGCATTTCTCTTTTGTTTCTACTAATAATTTCCTTCTACTATGTAATTTGTAAAAGGACAACGTTTTTGAAAAACAGGTGTAGCTTTATCTTACTTTTATGTTTTCAGCAGGCCGATGGAAAGTTACTGGCCGGCACTGATTGACCAATAAGATTGTGCGTAGTATCTGTGCTATATAATAATTTACATTACACATACAGTCATTCTCAAAAATGTTGACAAAATGAAAAGACTACCATACTATAGTACTACTAACAATATACAGTCACGTTGATTCATTACGTATTCAATTTCCTCGCGTGGAATTTCATATTTGAGATGCAAAACGTACATGGCAATTTGTGAGAACTGGAATGTAATGCAATCCCCTGAGTATCAACTCCGCAGTTCCGCATGCAGAGAAATTGAAAACATGAAATCACGTCATTGACTTTATTGTAGTATTGTAGTCTGTTTTCATCTGACAAACCTTTTTGAGAATGACTGTATATCAAATACCATGAATCTAGTTTACACGATGCAACAAGAAAGCTAAACAAATCTATATAACTGATCCTGTGCATAGTCTTGATAGAGAGTGTTGATAGAGAGTCAGTCAGTCAGTGTGCTCTATTACAGCTGCAAAGGAGGCTGCTCCCATGAATTAGAGATAGTGATTGGCTTGTGCACATCAGTCAAACTTTCTTATTTTAAAATCAATAATGGGGTTCGTTTTGTCAGACTTTTTTTCTCTTTACATTTCCTCCAACATGCACCTTTTTTGTTTGTCCAGTTCATGATCGCTCTGTTCTTGTCTTATGCCGACGAATTTCCTCCAATTTTTCTCAAAAATCCTTCGCTACATCTGTGATTTCTTTGGAGTTCTGAATATTAGCGAAGTTTCTTGTTGCAATCGGCGGGGGCATTCCACTTCTCTTTCTGGGTTACACTCGCATTGTATTTTCATGCACATTCAATCACCAGTTTTGACTTTTGTACTACAGCCTTGAAATTCACACTGAATATCTCTAATCATCCAAACGTATTTCTAAAATTGTAACACACATCTTTGAATTTTAGAATACTGAAATGACTTTTGCAAAAGGGGGCATTTGAGAGTGGTAGATTCTAGAGGCGGTGGTCTGATTTTGCGAGAGAGCCGCCCGTCGTAGATCATCGTTGTTTTATACATTGTATTTGAACCACCTTGAGAATGCAAGGTTGACAAAATACATGATTACATGCAAATTCTTTAGGTATGCTGCGTTAGACTTTGAAGACACCAGACCGAAGTACCGACGAGCCATAGGCTATTTTGGAGTTTTTTTGCCTAGGTATGTCGGTAGACTTGAAAAGCACAGACCGAGCATAGCGGCTATTTTGGAGTTCTTCTGCCTGATTGGTGAATCTTGAAATCTCAAAACCCTGCATTGTGCGATAGGGACATAAAAGCCGATCTGTGAAACAGTATTCAAAAGTTCGATAAATGAGCAAAAAGTACAAAAAGGAAAATTTTAGTACTGAAATAAACTAAAACATACCCCGTTTTCACGTTCAGAAGAAGAAGCCATGGGATGTTCAACACACGGAAGAAGTTGTTTTTTGAAGGTCGAGGAAAAAATAAAGAGAAAGACTGGTGCTACAATAAACATTGTTAAATAAACAGCGTGTGAACACAGGCAGCAGCCCAACCATTGCTTTTGAGGCTACTAAATAATGAAATAAAATTAATAAATAATGATATTTGCGTTCTTTTTATGGGTTTCCTGTGGGTAGAGCTATAGCTTCTATGAAGAGCGCGCACCGCCATAAAAATACGTAATTATGCTTCTATTGGGTTCCCTGTGCATAGAAATGTATGATGTTGGGATCCCTGTGCGAGTCCCGTGCGCCGATGTACATTGCCTGCGGGGCGCTTCTTGCTGGACGCTTTCGGTATGAGTGGGAAACTTACAGTACGGGAGTTACGGTCACGGTACTAGGATTCGAAACACAGGGTGGTGGGCGGGGGCGATGCGGACTGGTAGGCGGTAGTGCCGAGGCGTGGGGACGGGCCCTGTCCAGCGGGCTCGGCGCCCGGCCGGAGGGCCGTATTCAAAACATAACAGCCTCCAGGCAGACGCGCCAAATCATTTTTCTCAACCAATCAGAATGCTTGGCGGACCTATGCGTACACGTACGAGAATGGCACACAACCGTCACGGTAATCAACGTACGACATGGACACGAACCGTACCATAACTACTTCCCACTCACTCATACGAAAACGACTCTAATACATTTTTATTGCACAGGGACATCTGGCCCAACCTTACGTATTGCGCGCGCGACGCGCTCTCTACCACAGGAAACCCATCAAAAAACGACGCCAAATATATTTTTATTAGCCTCAAAAAAAAGCAATGGTTGCACTACTCATTTGAAGCAATATTAGACTGTGCGTTAACTCGGGCTTTGCGCTCCGATGCGCGCTGATTTTCTATACTACGTAGAAATAAAATTCTTCGCTTAACTAACACAACACCAACTTTATCTTCTAATAAAGCTGTTTTTGAAACCTGAAAACGTATTTGTAATCGATCGGGGAAGTCATATTTGTTTGTACATTTTCAAAAGTTTTGATCTCCAATAGATGTGAACACTTGGCAATTATACATAAAAATATATCCGTCAAGAAATCCTTTTTCTTTCTTTCGGTTTGGAATTGTATGATTTTGGCGGGGCGGGAATATGACGTCATGAAACATGCCAACACAATTTTACAAATTTCAGAAAAAATTCATTGATCATTGTATTTGAAAAGCATGCAACAATTAAATTTAAAGCTCATTTTTAAGCAGACAATAATATCTCCAGATATATTATTTCAATCAACTATATGCCCACATCAAGATATTTACAAACTTTGAAAAACTTTGAAAACTGAAAAAATATAAAATATACCTGCAACATATTTTGCATACAACAAGATCGTTACACTGAAAAAGATCCGAGGAAGGATTCGAAACGTTTGTAGTTTTAAAAACAAACAGATGAGCCAGAGACAACCAATTTTAATGTCATATATATTTTGTGTAGTTTAACTACAATTAATTTTATGAGTATAGTGAAACTGACTATAATCAATATGATTTGTAAAAGGAAACTCCGCTAACTCATTCGACTTTAGAGATGTTGAAAGAGGAGAAGTACTGAGAGCCTTGGAAGCTATCACCCACACAAGGCTACACCAACTATAGACCGATAACAATATTAGCCGCAGTTGACAAAATCTTTGAGCAGCTGCTCTGCCAACAATTGAACGCTAAATTCGAACACATTTTCGACTCTTTCATGTCAGCCTATCGTAAACACTATAGTTGTGAAACGACGCTGGTGCGACTGATTGAAGACTGGAAGAAAGGCATGGATGATGGGTGTACTGCTGCTATTCTATCTACTGACATGAGTAAAGCTTTCGACTCACTGTACCCCACGCTACTGTTGGCAAAGCTTAAGGCTTATGGTCTATCTCAAAGTGCACTGAATCTGATGAGCTCTTCTTACTTCAGCGGTCGCGAAAACAGGACAAGATTGGGCCCCATTACAAGTGATTGGGCTGAGACGAAAAGAGGTTGTCCCCAGGGCTCGTCTTTAGGCCCACTGCTGTGGAACATATATCAAAACGACTTCTTTTACGCGGAAAGGAAAAGTAATTTCTCAATGTACGCTGATGATCATCAGATCTATTGCTCTGACAAAATCCCGGAGCACGCCATAAGAGAATTAAAGAACGACGGAAAAAAACGCTTCAAAATAGTATAATGAAAACTTCTTAGAAGGGAACCTCAGCAAATACAACACCATGGTCATCACCAAACTACCAAAGCAACAATTAGACGTAGAAATTGACGGCTTCAAAATCAAGCAAGTAGAAGACCTAAAACTACTAGGAGTGATAATTGATCATGCGATCTTACTCAGTTTCTCGAAACACATCTCAACCACAGGCAAGAAAGCAAGTATGCGGGTAGGAGTTCTAATGCGACTACGTAAGCTCATTCCAGTCGAAGCAAAGTTGCATATATTTAAATCCGCAATTCTTCCCTACTTGACGTATACTGTGGGCTCTCGTGGCACTTCTGCAAGAAGTCCGACAGTAACAAACTTGAACGCATCAACGAACGTGGTCTTAGAGCCGTCTACTGCGATTGGAACTCGCCCTATAGTGAACTCCTAATTAGAGCAAAACTAACTACTCTATACAACAGACGCTTGCAGGACATCTCCATATTTATGTACATGACCAAAAACAATCTTGACTTGACTTGACTTGACTTGACTTGACTTGACTTGACTTGACTTGCGCAGGTGTTTGCTATAATTTCAGTTAAAACATTTTATAATACCAATCCTACGCACATCAGTTAAAAATGTATAAACGTCGCTAACATTATTTCCATAATATATCTTATATATATAAGTTGAATAAATCATTCCTTATCAAACGTTTGACGTAAACTGATATTGTTCAGTGAAATTTAGGAAGAGTATTCACTTTGGTACTTTGCAACTCTTATTCCATCTATTAATTCTTTCAGAGTTTTCATCTTTCAAAATGTTTCTATGGATTTATTTTGTTATTTTCTCCTTGCTATTGTTTGTGTACCTTAATTAGTGGCTTATTCAAATGTTTATCTTACTTTATTTTAGTTTTGGGTCTCTTGATCTAATGATTTAAAGTAAAACACGAAGCCCCAACAATCGTTAAAGGAATAGTAATTCATAATAGTTCTGGGGGTCAAAAATTGCCGTTCAAAATGAATGTTTCAAAACTTATGTTTACTGAGGATATATTAACAAAGAGAGTTACAAAATGCACGCCAAAATGCCCCCCAAAGAGGGCTTGTAAAATCTAGTCGAGTGATTTTGATTAAACTTCACAGCAGTAAGGCATGCAATCTATATATACTCTTTTAACTCTGACATTTTCATAACGGGTCATGGGGCTTATTTCGAGAATTTTTTCAAGAGTGAAAATGTCAATTGTCAAGATCTTTTACAATTGTAAACATTGATGGTGATTTTACATCCGAAAGGAACGTGAAACTCTCTTTATTTTATCCTAAAAATTAGACTGAATTGAATAAGTCCTGTGACGAGTTATAGATACCTCATCGTCATTTTGTCAAATAAAATACCAATATCTATTCGAAATTATCGATTTTTTATAACTATCTTTCATGTCTTTGTTTATCTCTCACTTTAATCGTCTTGTTTTTTCTTTACTTCAATTCCTTTCTTACTATCTTGGCTTAGCTTTCTTCTCCTTCCATTCTCAATATTCTTCAATGGTATTAGTCTGCGGTGTCAGCCGCTCTGCTCTCACCTATTTTGGAATTGGAGAGGACGTCTGCACGCAGGCTACAATTATGGTACAAGAAGTATTTCAATATATATTGAGAAATTGTTTACGTAAGTGTCACGGCTAATAATTGTTCGGATATTCCAAGTTGTTTTACATGCTAGGTATATATACTGGGGGGTTATTGGTCTTAGACCCTGTCTACACAAAAACGCTAACCTGCGTTTTCCTATTGTTTCTGGTAATGAGCTGATTGTTTTCGATTCCCTTGAGGATATAGAACAATATAAAAACGGTGCGTCAGTTTTCAAAGAGTCCATGCTGAAGCAATTTAGCGCTTTAATCAGTAATAGATACAGCGTTTACTCGTTCATTTCTTAAACTATGGATACTTTCGAAGAAATTAGAGTCACTTTTAACAAATAAACTAGGGCATGGAAAGCAGTTGACGAAACCAAAGCGAAAACAGATTGCACTGTCTAGTTTATATTATTAGTTGTATTAATACTAAGTGAACTATTGGTCAGGTGTAGCTTAGTAGCTAACTAGGATTTGCTCGTCGAAAATCGAATTACAGTTATAGAGTTCTAGCATACTGAAAGCACGAATTCTTATTAAAACTATTTACACCTGTAGGCTTGGCTTCAAGTATCTACGATGTAATTTTCGCAACGAAGTTAATTTGGGTTGGAAATCTTGTGTCGATCTTATACCATTGAAAGAGGCGGGATGATTTTTCTCAAGGTAGAGTTATTTCAATACTACGCTGTGATCTTTAGCCGGGGATAGTTGTTTTTTTGTTTCTTCGCCATCTTTCTCTTGCGTTGTATCTTCGATTGGAAGGATAATTCAAATGTTTCCGGGATTTTTTTTTATAAAACTCGTTTATTTGAACTTTTGTAAATGTATCCGATCGGAATGCAAAGTTACATCAATACTATATCTGATAAAGGATATAGGCAGATAAATCCAAACGGTTTTCGTCATTTTAAATAATATCGTTGAGATTAATAAATACCGTTAAGATGAATCGGTTTACTTTTTCGTTTTCTGTCAGGATTCTGGAACTACTGACATTCATGTATAAGAAATTCACAGTATTCAAAAATGTGTCCTGATTTTGCGATTTTTTTGTTCTCCCGCAAAGAAATATTCTCTGAGTAACCAATTCAGTTTCTTAAATGTTTTTCTTGAAATTTGTCAAAGTTTTTAATATAAGTTCTTTTAGAACTTATATTAGGACTGAGGTTTGCCGAAGTAGAGGATGTAAAGGGAAAGATGTATATGCATGTTTTTTTTTGCCTTCTGTTACGTCCAAAAGGGTATTTTGTAGTTTTCCTCAAATTTGATAGATCTTTTTCTTCTTCTAGAGAACGTACCACATTTTTGAAGCCGCAGTCGTAACCGGTGTTGACTAAAACCATGAAACAACACAACAGTCTTTTTAGGGCGGAGATTGCCGTCATTTTCTCTGTAATACAAAATAAGGGTTGACTCATTGCAATCGGTAATACGGGTAACAACACCGTGCAACTTGTCATGCAACATTGTTCCGTTGCCAGGTGGAGAGTGAATGTTGCTCGTCCACTCCGCACGTAACCACTTTTCTTTGTTGCGAAGAGTAGAGACGCTTCTATTTCGTACAACTAAGAAAATATGTTGCGCGCGGAGTTGAAATACGAGCAACATTTTCACTTTTTATGTTTAGTTTTGTGGTGCAAAGCTGTAAGTAAATAGACTCTCTTAAAATGAATGTTTGTTTTACCTTAACAGATTTCTTCCTGTCTATTGGTGTTTATTTTCACGATAAAGCACGTGACAACAAGGCTGTACACCGTAGACGAATGTCCAGGTCAGACAAATGATTCCCAATGTCTTTTTATTTGTATCAACAAAACTGTATCAATTTTTGTCATCATTTTTCCCCCATCCAGTTGTAAAACGCGCTGAGATTCAAATTTAAATTGGGACTAGCACGTAAATTTGTCAAATTTTAGCGGTCGATTTTCCGAATTCAAGTGATGATTTCATATATAGTAGGTTATCCAATTGTGTCATTAAGTGAGATGAAAAAATCAATGTAAAACAGTATAGAAATCGCTGTCCGCCATTACTGAGGTGTCGCCTGATGCGAATTTCAGTCGGTCAGGTTTTCGTGTCGCACAAAATTCCTGGCTATTGTTCTATTGTCGTTCTATCCATTGTTTTTACATTTAAAAAAAAAAAATCTCCGTGACGTCACTTACTCAACAAAATCGACTGAATGTTATAAATTATAGAGGAAGATACGAAAGATTTGCCAAGTTTTCGTCGAATTCTTCAGTTCATCAGATATTCCCTCGCGCTGACTTCACATTCGCATGGTATTTTAGCCACGTTTAATAGTTTGTTTGGGTTGAGTAAGTGACTACCCGGCGACAACTGTGAAGTTATTCGCAATTCGCAAATTTATATAGAACTTATCATTGGAATATTGAGAAAATATTTCACAGTTTGTTTATTTAGAACATAAAGAGTATAATGGTACTGTTGGAGAGGATTTAAGACGAATTTACGTGCTATAGTACGTCCACCTTAACTGCGCCCAATAAGAACCGTATCTTTCTCTCTCTATATATATACAGCTATTTCAGAAAAGGTTGGTGAAGGTTTTGTTGCATCTTGCATGTTGCATGTTGCATACCAAGCCCGAAATGCACTATGGGCGATGTGAATGGAGTCAGCGAAAGGTCACAACAATTATGTACTCTGGTAATTTTCCCAAACTTTGTCTTCGCAATTTGGAGCCGGCATGTTTTCTTCTGTATGTGCATGCTGACATTATTTATATATGATCCACAATACATTTCGGGCTTGGTATGCAAGATGCAACATGCAAGATGCAACAAAACCTTCACCAACCTTTTTTGAAATAGCTGTATATACCGTAAATGCTCGATTTAGCGCCCGGGCGCTTATTAAATTTGTAGACCTTTAGGGGGAGGCGCTTATTCGAGGGGGGCACTTATTGGAAGCAGGGCGCTTATTTCTTTTCTCAGATGATGAACTCAATATTTTCTTATATACGGTACTGTAACATACATATACAGTGAATAAAAATAGCAAACATGTACCGTGCGGTACTTGGTAAACTGTATACTGGTATACTGTAAATATACGGTATTGACATACGGTATACCGTGTTTCTGTTTATCGGTAAAGTTTTATTTTAGAGAGTTGTTTCTGAATTTCTTTTAGGGGGAGGGGGCGCTTATTGGAAGGGGGGCGCTTATAATTTTTTTAGACCTCTAGGGGGAGGCGCTTATTCGAGGGGGGCGCTTATTGGAAGCAGGGCGCTTAATCGAGCATTTACGGTATATATATATTGCTTATATTATGTTATTTATATTTATTGTTTATATATTTTAATATTATTAGTTAATTGTTATTGAACAAGCCAAGCGATTATTTTAAATTTTGTAAATAAGGATTTTTTATCTATTTTTTATCTCTTATTTGTAATTTAAAAAAAGAGCCGTATTATTATTATTATTATTATCATTATTATTATTATTATTATTATTATTATTATTATTACAAGTCTTGGTTAATTACTGTAGTATGCTTAACGTTTGTGTTGGAACAAAAGAAATTTCGTGCAAATCGCGCTCTCTCAAATACGAATTTTTGCTAAACATTGTGCAGTAACTGTTTTGTTTTTAATTTCTGTGATTTGTAAGGCGACAATCATTGGCCGTTAACAACGATTGGAACTAATGGGACTTTAACCGACTTGTCATTTCACAATAACGGATCTGTACAAGGAGACGACGTTCACGACAGTCATGGTGTACTTTCTCTCACTGGAAGTGGTCATGTCGCTTTTGATGGCTTTGCTGATGACTGTCTCATGGATCCAGCAAAGTGCCGAAATGGATTTACTGTCTCCTTCTGGATCAAACTTGGAGGTAAAGCAAGGCTTTCTTGTTTTTATAAAAAATGAACTAGAAGTTCTTGGCTGAGATGCGTGACACTTACTTTTTAGATAAAACAATGCTAACAAAATTCTGATGAAGGGCTATGCCCGAAACGTCTGTTAAAATACAATTGACACTTTAAATAATTTTGCTACTATTGTTTTTTCTTGCTTTTATGTCTGTCTTTCTGTCTGTCCGTCCGGGTCAGTCTTTCTGTCTGTCTGTCTTTCTGTCTGTCTTTCTTTCTGTCTGCCTGTCTGTCTGTCTGCCTGTCTGTCTGTTCGTCTTTGTTCATTTGAGCTCCCGTATTCTCTCATTAGGATTATTATTGTTTTGCTTGCAAGGATTCATCTCCAGTATTCTCGAATTCAATACCAAATACCATACAGCCCTCGATAATTGGCTGGCTCGGATTGTACCCAGCAAGTCAAGATGGCTGCCTTGTTACCAGGCCTCCAAACATGGCTGGAAAGGAAGAGACTTTAGAAGCAACTGTGGTGCTAAAAATTCTACTTTGACGATCGTTAAAGTCAGAGACTATGTGCTTGGGGGATTTCTCTCCGTCCCTTGGTCATGTAAGTAGATTCTTGACGAAAGTTTTGATTCTATAATCAGTCTTGAATATTCTCTGTTTTTTGAAACATGGTCTTACTGGAGGCTCGGTGTAGTATTATAAACCTTCCCCAATCTCATCCCCAGAGCCTGCGTTACTTTTCGGCCTGCGTTCTTCACAATTCATTATGTTGCTGCTGAAGTACATCGCAGGCTCACAACTTTGGGGGAGGGGGTGGTAATCCATGAGTTGGCCAACGAGTGCTACTTATACGTCCAACTAAATGTTCAATAATATTTTTGTCCTTCAGCTGTTGGTCAATCCATATATGTCAATGATCCCAAAGCCTTTCTCTTCAGCCTTAACAACCCATTGGGTGCAGAACCGTTTCAGCTATTTATCAATCCCCAGCTTGCAGCCAAAGCTGCTTCGAGCTCTGACGAAGCCATGCCATCATTTGGCGAGGGGGACCTGGTTCTAGTAGATGATGCCAACACTAGTACCCAGTCCACAGCATCCCCAGGGAGTGTTTATCTAATCCCATCGAATATTACAGTAAAGTACTCTTCAAACTTGTTTGCTGGCAGTTCGCCTTTCCTTGTGGAGGAAATTGAAGTGTTTTTCAACGAAGGTAATAAATTCAACTACTCGTACACATCACAGTGTTGTGTTGGACCCAGAAAGGAAAATTGATTACTGACTTCATGGATCCATAACGAAGATAAGAAAATGGCAGATATCCTGCTGTGTATATGTATCGAAAATATCTAGGCAAATCACCGTGATTGATTTAGCAAATATGATTGAATTTATATACACCTATTTCAAATAACGTTGTCGCGTTCAAAGCAACAAGCGTCAAGCCAAGACCGAAGTGAATGCTGGTTTTGTGTTGACAATTATTTAAATCATAATTGTTTCACGTGCTTGTTTGCATATCACACTTCGTTCCATAGAAAATAGGTCTGATTTGAATAATTTGCCAGCACAAGACCAGCATTCACTTCGGACTTGGCTTGACGCTTGTTGCTTTGAACGCGACAACGTTATTTGAAATAGGTGTATCATTAGAAGGTCAATTTAGGTCATTTTAACTTCGTTTGAGTGAGTTTTAACGACTTGTTTGTTTATTGATTGAATTGATTGATTGCTGTCTGCTGGCATCGCAAACCTTTTATTTTTATTATTATTATTATTATTATTATTATTATTATTATTATTATTATTATTATTATTATTATTATTATTATTATTATTATTATTATTATTATTATTATTATTATTATTATATTATTATTATTATTATTATTATTATTATTATTATTATTATTTATTTATTATTATTTTTTTATTTTTAGTAAGTTTATAATATGAATGCGTTGATGATATTTTAGCGACATTTTTTTTACTTATACATTATTTATTTTTATTTTATGTCTTTATAATATTAGGTATGTAAAAAGTATAGAGACGTGAGTTTTATGCGTTTTTACAGTGTGGACACTCGAACCGTGAACACTTCAGTTTTTTTTCGACGTTTTTTTTTTTTCGAACTTTCTATTGCCTCACAGCCTCGCAAATGGAGCATTGAGTTTAAAATACACTTAGTGATCAAAATAAATCATTTTTCTGATCAATTTGCTCAATGGATAATTTATATATATGTGTTAGAAAAAACCTAAGTGTTCACGGTTCGAGTGTCCATACTGTAAGAATTATTATTATTAATATTATTATTATTTAAAACCATTATCTTTCATTGACTTTCTTTTTCATGCCTGACTGACTAGCATTAAACAGTGACCAGAGTTACATCCTTACCAGTGGCGCAGAAGATCCATCAACTACTGGATTCACTATCTATAACAAACACCCTTCAACGCTCATTGCAAATGTAACTGCCAACAATAAAATGTGGGGAATAAGTCTTGAAAACACGTCAAGGGCGTGGCATCACGTGGCTCTCCTGTGGACCCTGGACGGTGGTATCAAGTTTTATAGAGATGGTTCTCGTTTG
Source organism: Actinostola sp. cb2023 (assembly GCA_033675265.1). NCBI lineage: Eukaryota > Metazoa > Cnidaria > Anthozoa > Actiniaria > Actinostolidae > Actinostola > Actinostola sp. cb2023. The sequence continues at coordinate 27,915 of JAUJYZ010001075.1, forward strand.
GCAAACGACAATTTGGTAAGATAAAGTTCGCTGTTCAAAATTACTGGTCTTTTTCTTTTTAACGGGGGTATTCACTGCTTTTTTACTCTAGGGTACGGTGTCTAATGCCTCTGCAAAGAAAACAAGCCTGTTGCTTGGATCTTCTGCTTCTAGTCCAAGTAGTGGCCAAAATATACAAATGTATGGACTGACTCTATGGCGACATGCGATTCCCAAATGGCGCTTAATTAACTACAAAGACATGGGTAAACATTTCTTTGATATTCTTTTATTTTCGTATCTATGTTTTAGCTTGATACATCTGTGTTTCAATCAATGTGTAAGTATGGATGGGGATATTCAAAAGAAGCCCGGTACAAAATTGGGCTTCCTGTGGGTTTTTTTATCATGACTTGTCCACGCTCTCTGATCTTGGAAATCAGTTTTAAATATGGTGAAATTGTCGGAGGAATTGGAATTTTGGGCATAAAGTTACGTTCTGTTTTCCATGGCCATTAGCCCATAGCGGCTCCATCATTAGTAATCAGCATAACCTTCCTCGCCCTTTTTCTTCTTGGTGCAGCTACATACATAACATAATTTCAGTCTTCTCTTGGGATTCCTGTGTTACAAAACAGAGGAGAACGTGAACTTCCGTTCCCGTTTCTTTTTCCTGTCCCTAGTCTTCCCTCGGTCTTTTCCTCAGGGATCCCACAGAAAGACTTCCTGTATTTAGGTGATAGTATTTCTATGTGAAGAAATTCGTTAGTCTCATTTTGTGTTTTTCAGCATGCTCCCCGTTACTGAATGAAAAGAATACAAATTTTAACTGGAGTACTACCAGGACGTGTTGTACACCATCAGACAATACAGGCCCCTCCGTTTCGCTATGTAAGAGTTTATCACACTTACGTAATAAATAAATGGATTATGGGGATTCACAAAACCGTGGAAATCCCGCCATAGTGGGTGTACAGGGGACATTGCCTCGCTTCATTATAAAATAAGAACCAAGTGTTTCAGGTGACACCTTCCTTATACATGGCGTTACCACTGCGCATGCGCTACATAGCCCTGACGAACGCCGCAGGCCGAGAGGAGCGCAGGCTCTGGATACGAGATTGTGACGAACGTACCATTGTCGTAGGAAGAGTAGTATTTATATTGAAGGTACTTGTGTTTTCGTTAGTACAAATTTGATTCTTACATGTTTCTTGCTTGTCTGCTTCTGTACTTTCAGCCGGAGTGCAATTTTACATCAACCTCAAAGAACCCCTAGTTCTGCAGAAATTGCTCTGAATTATAACAGCCTCTCGACTTTCACCGTGTGCTGGAGACTTAGGAAGGATCGGTATATAAATGGCTGGGGTACAGTGTTTCATGTTAAAAACACTTTTCGCGTATTGCAGCTTTTCCAAGGTAGTTCAGTATATTTTCAATTTTGGAAACATGTGCCCTCATGGTGAGTAATACTTGTACGACTAAATGTGCATGTAATAGAGCCCGCGCTCTTTTATTGAGAGAAACCGCAATAACGGCGGCCTGCACAGGAAGCCCAAACCGTAAACACGTCGGTAAAGCCGCTTACAGACGAACAAGTTTTCTATGACAAGTAGATTGCATTAACAAGTTTTATTTGCTCGTTTGTAACCGGCTTAAAGAGGAAGCCACTTCCTCGCAGAAGATTCCATTTGGTTGCACTGTATGCTTATACAACTATCTTAGAAATTTCTTGATTTATTTTACTCATTGTAAAGCGCCATTGGGCTATAAGGAAATGGCGCTATATAAATTTTGGATTATTATTATTTATTATTATTATTTGATTGGTTGAGAGCAGTGGTATATCAGCGTAATTTGAAATAAAATGCAGACAACCAAAATACCAAAAATAGCGCGCGTGGCTTATGGACCTTAATTACGAGTGATATGCCAAATATCACTACAAACCATGCTATTACCTAAACAAGCACCAGAGGAAACCCAGTGTCTGTCGTCCTCTTTGCAATACTTGTTTTCTTGTTCACAGACTAGATGTTAACCGGATGTTGACGTAGAGCCATCTGACTAGAATTATAATGAACTGTTTTCATTGTTTTTGAAGGACGGCTACTACCTCGTTTGTCATCTCCAGCACTTTGAGTTGGCATCATTACTGTCTAAGGATCAACACAAGCTCTATTGACGTGTTCATTGATGGACTATACAAAGGTGCGACTAAAAGTTCAACCACACTTGTACTCTACGCTCCCATTATACTTCAGATTGCCAAGCAGTATGTATCATCTTCGATATACGATTTTCATGGATCGTTCACTGATTTCAACATGTGGGATCGAAGTCTTAATCCTTCAGAAATATTAATGATGTCAAAGTTTTCCACTGATGTGACTGGAAGCGTTATCCGGTGGTCAAAGGACCTTGTTGCACTCTTCAGTCCCACACCTACGAAATACAACACTACATATAACGCAGGTTAGTGGAAACCACAACAATTTGTACCCTGTTAGTGTTTAAATTTCTTGCCATTTTCTATCCTTGGCCCTGTTTCTGAAAGGACGATTAGTCTTTTTAAAATCCAGGATTAAAATGAATGGTTTTCTTAAAATTTAATCCTGGATTATCATTAATAGGGCTATCAGGAACCGGGCCCTTGTATGTACCCTCCCGTGAAAGGGGTGGGGGGGGGGGGGGGGGGGGGGGGAGTGGTAGGGTTGTGGAGACCACGTGGCTCGCCATTGATTTTCCATAGCCTATTTTTGACCGTAATCTGAAAATCTTCACCGTTTCAGTAATTTTGAGTTTTTTTATTAGAAACGATTAAGAACGACATGGTTTTTAATGACAACTCGTCTTTTACGAATAACCAGCTCATGCGGGTTTGACAATGTGAAGTTTTATCAGTAAACTACTGTACATTTATCTCATAGAATTGCTATACATTGAATCATCGTATCCACGGAGAAGAAACGACATTACAAGAGCAGTCACATCTGAGTACATCCCTGTCCATATCAATTGCCTTTCCTTTAAGTATTATTTAAACGGAAAGAACATCGGACGGTTGAACGTGTATCTGCGAACAAACGATATGAAAGAATCGCTGATCTGGTCGCTTGCAGGCGATCAAGTATCCTATTGGTGGAAAACCGTGTACTTACCTCTAAAGCATTCAGTGAAATCCAAGGTAACTTTTATGTGTATGCGAAGGAGAAGGGAGTATCCCATACGTGGAGTACCGTGTACTTACCTCTAAAGCATTCAGTGAAATCCAAGGTAACTTTTATGTGTATGCGAGGGAGAAGGGAGTATCCCATACGTGGAGTACCGTGTACTTACCTCTAAAGCATTCAGTGAAATCCAAGGTAACTTTTATGTGTATGCGGGGGAGAAGGGAGTATCCCATACGTGGAGAACCGTGAATACTTACCTCCAAAGCATTCAGTGAAATCCAAGGTAACTTTTATGTGTATGCGGGGGAGAAGGGAGTATCCCATACGTGGAGAACCGTGTATACTTACCTCCAAAGCATTCAGTGAAATCCAAGGTAACTTTTATGTGTATGCGAGGGAGAAGGGAGTATCCCATACGTGGAGTACCGTGTACTTACCTCTAAAGCATTCAGTGAAATCCAAGGTAACTTTTATGTGTATTCGAGGGAGAAGGGAGTATCCCATACGTGGAGTACCGTGTACTTACCTCTAAAGCATTCAGTGAAATCCAAGGTAACTTTTATGTGTATGCGGGGGAGAAGGGAGTATCCCATACGTGGAGTACCGTGTACTTACCTCTCAATTCAGTGAAATCCAAGGTAACTTTTATGTGTATGCGGGGGAGAAGGGAGAACTAACTCCATTTTATAATGAAAGAATGGTCAACGCTCAGCGTGCGTCCATCGAGTTATGGATGTGTCACTTGTGTTTTTTACCTTCTTTTTGTTTGATTTTAGAATAATACTATAACTATGGTCAAATTTGAGAACAATCTTGTTTTACTTGCGTTGTGTTGTAATACTACAGTAATCCGGACAGAGACCACAAAACATGTGCCCCGCCCCCTTAAGTTACATTCTCCAGTTACTAAGCGTCAAGTTACAAAACACTAGCTAACAGATGCACGCGGGAGGCTGCTAAGCACGATAGAAGCGTAAGAGTCGCACGAGGCGTATCCGAGTGTGACTCTAGCTTCTTGAGTGCTTAGCAGCCGACCAAGTGCATCCATAACTCGATGGACGCACAGCTGAAGCGTTGACCATTCCTTTTATAACATAGTTACTGCAAATTCAAATAAAACAATTTTATTTTCCAATTGATTTCAGAGCGCGCGCTATGGCGATGACGTGAGCGTGCGTCCATTGAGTTATGGATGCACGCTCGCGCACGCTAATTCACCGATTCGACGCTAGAGTTCACGTGGTGTACTTCATGTTACTGTCACCAAAAAGTTCGGACATTGTCCGTGAATTGCCGTACAAACACACTAACTTTTGTACAGTTTATCGACTCGATTTAGTTGTTCGATTCTCTAAATATTAGCAAAATCTGTTTATAAACTGTTTTTAAAATAGTTTTGTTAATATTTAGAGTATCGAACAACTAAATCGAGTCGATAAACTGTACAAAAGTTAGTGCGTTTGTACGGCAATTCACGGACAATGTCCGAACTTTTTGGTGACAGTAACATGAAGTACACCACGTGAGCTCTAGCGTCGAATCGGTGAATTAGCCAATCAGAGCGCGCGTTATATCAATGCTATGTTATAAATGACACCTTCCCATCTTAACTGTCGATCAGCAGGTCGCTGTATGGTACACTCTGTACTGTACACTCTTAACTGTCGATCAGCAGGTCGCTGTATGGTACACTCTGTACTGTGCACTCTTAACTGTCGATTTGCAGGTCGTATTTGAAGGAATAGTTGGAGATGGCTATCTAGGAGATACAGCATTTGCATTTGTCCGCTTACGGACCACTGCTAGCTGCCTGGAAGGAAACGGCAAAAGCTACACCCACAGAAAAGGTGAGACACAAAAAGCTTTTAAGCTTAAGGTACTAGGGGACCTTCGTGACACTGTTCACTGAAATCCGCGTAGCGCGCTAACCACTCGTCCAACATGTATAAAAGTATACATTTTCTTAAAGCTGAATAAATGCAGATTCTAAATATGCTGGAGATTATTTCCTATTTTGTAAATATTTTTTGTTATTGCACATTTTAGAAAATTCGACGGCCTTGTTCAAAGAGAATTTTGCACGCGGGAATTCAATCAATTTTTAAACGGAAATTGCCATTGTAATGAGCACATGTTGTTTTAAAAAACCGTATCTCCGATTTCCGATAAACGCTTTTGTTGAGGAGATATTTGCTGTCAAAGTTCATTAATGTGTTTTTAAGCGATTTACACATAAATCATCAAATAACTTTTAAACGAGGCAACGTATCAAAAATCGGAGACACGGTTTTTTAGAACAAAGTTTGCTCATTACAATGGCACTTTCCGTTTAGAAATCGATTGAATTCCCGCGTGCAAAATTATGTTTGAACAAGGCCGGTCTAATGTTCTAAAATGTGCAATAACAAAAAATATTTACTAAAATAGGAAATAATCTCCAGCATATTTAGAATCTGCATTTATTCAGCTTTAAGAAAATGTATACTTTTATACATGTTGGACGAGTGGCTAGTGCGCTACGCGGCTTTCAGTGAACAGTGTCACGAAGGTCCCCTGGTACCTTAAAATACTCTTATAATCATGAAAGGTTTACCCCGCAAAATGGATTTTTACGCGATCGAATTCCATACTCCCAGAAAGCGTCAGAAAAAGCAGTTAGTCAACGAAATTGCACGAAAAACATTGAAAGCATCTCAAATTTGCATGAAGTACCCTCCCGTCCCTGTCGGCCCACGGCGCCCGAAACCGCCCGTAAAAATCGATACTGCTTTGAAAAATTCTAACTTTTTGAATTTTTTGTAACATTGATCTCGTGGCCAGTTCAGTGACAACTAGTTAGCTCTTCAATTTTTAACCTCAAGTAAACTGACTTACAGGCCCGATTTCTGGGCATTAGTTCAATTTGATTTTCATAGAAATCAAAAATGCGCGTTTTTGACGTCAATATTTCACAACCTCAAAAATGAGTGAAATTGGACTTCGATTTTCTTCCAAAATACACCATTGTGAAACAAAACGCCACTTTTAACTCGCAGAGCCACAGCCATTGCAATTCGACTATTTCAGGATCCCTGTTTTTTTTCACGGAACAACTGAATGTGAGAGCGACAGGCGGAAATTCCAGCTTTATGGAGTTTTTTTAAAGTCTTTTATCACTCGGACCTAAAGGCAAAACATTGCACCGGTTGCATTCTTTACAAGTCGAAAGTCGCCAAAACAGCCTTATATTAGTAGGTCCTCGAATCCACCACAGAACGACCAGAGAGACAATTTCACTTTGAGTCCGCCATTTTGAATGTCCTCAAGGCACTGCCGATATGTCTTCGTGAAATCGCTTCTCGCTCCTGGATTCTTTCAGGAGAACGGCCTCTACCACGCCAGTCAAGCTTAATGATGCTGTTCTGGGCATGGGGGCTTCTGTGGTGAATAATGGCAATAAAAGACTCTAAAATGCAAAATAGGCCTTCTTGAGGCAGATAAACTGCCAGCCTAGAGGAGGAAAGAATTAGATCACTTGAGAACTTGAGCCCTCGGTGTTTCAGAACTGTCAAGATTTCCATGGAAACCCCTTATATGGAATCGAAATTTCCTATGGCGTGATTAGGTCCAGAAAATCGCTAAAAACCTCAAACATCTCTGGGTGTCAAAGGGTTAAAGTTTTGAAGACCTTTATGCTACAGAAAATTGCATAAGAATATTTTTTAGACTCGTATGCGAACTCTGTGAACTCCAGAATCAAAAAGAAGAGGGAAATCGGCTTATTTTTTGACAACGAACCGCCACGTAATTGAGGTCAGGTAGCCAAATATCTCAAATGCTTGTGGTATTTCTAACAACCATGTTGTCATAGAAACACGGTTTTTAACCAATAACGGTAAAGTCCATTTGCTCATGAATTATTAATGATATTGATGGTGTTTCAGGAATCAAGTCTAGAATCATTGGTCATATTAAGAACTATACCACCACGCTACAAGAATGGCTCACAAAGTTTAATTATTCTTATTGGGCACCTTGTTACAATCTCAATAAGGAAGGCTGGGTTACATCACAAAAGCTACACAGTAGATGCGCCAATAAAGGACCCACCGTATTTCTTGTGCGTTACCATGGTAACGTTTTTGGTGGATTCTATGATCAGCCGTGGTTCAGTAAGTCGATTTCTTTCGTAGAATCCAATGTTCGTAGAATATAAGCCAGCATCAAGAGTTCCAGACTTCCGGTACGCGCGCAATGCAACATTGTGAGATTATTATAAAGGAAAAGTGAGCACCAAGTGAGCAAAAACATAGCTTGGGCTCCCTGTGTCTAGAATTGGTGCTCACTTTCGGTGAATAATCTCATAATGCATTGCGTGCGTACCGAAAGTCTGGAACTCTTGATGCTTGTATGCAGTGCGTATAAATGATATGAAAGTAGAAACAACCAGTCAGGAGTGCGAACGATAACTTTTAACTAGTGAAACAACCTAGCTCTATGCAGTTTGGATAAAACATGGATATCGAAAAAAATTACAATGCTAAAAAATTTATGATGAAAGCGAAAACGAGAAGAAAATACATTTTGATATTCTCTTGATATATACATACAGCAATATGCAGAAATTCTGATCCATTTGACTAAAATACATATATATCAAAAACCTACTTTAGATCATGGGATGGCTACGCTGATATTTTTTTCTAGTTGTCTGCCAGCGAGACTTTATGAAAAAAATATCAGCGTAGCCATCCCATAATTTTAAGTAGGTTTTTGATATATATGTATTTTAGTCAAAAGGATCAGAATTTCTGCATATTGCTGTATATATATATTATAAATGAACTAGTGAATACAAACAAAGAAATCAGTTCAATAAACATAGTGATGTGGATTGTCCTTGTGCCTTGCTAAAAACAAAATTGAAAATTAACGGACGGAAGCAGCACAAGCCCACTGTCGAGTAACCTTGTGACGTCATAAATCAAGATGGCGGCCAACTTTAAAAGCGACTGAATGAATAATCAAGAATGCATTAGAGGCGATTTTTATCATGAAGGACCTTTATTTGGATATATCAGTTTGGATTTATTGATTGATTGAAGAAGGCTAGTCTGGCTAGCCGAAATATTGTCACCAAAAAAATATACGTTGTATTGGTCTTTGCTGAGTCCTTGGACTACTTGCTTCATTTAATATTGTTTTTGACCAGTAGATCTATACATTAGATCCAACGTTTTCTGGCAGGATACTCGTACACGCCTTCTGCTACTTCTCAAGTCTTCATTGATTGATTGATTGATTGATTGATTGATTACGAATACAAACAAAGATAATTGTCAGTGAAAGATACTTGTCAGTGAAAGATACTTGTCAGTGGAGGTATCCTTTTAAGGTTTTCTTCAATCAAAAGATGACAACACGTACATTTTTGAAATACCTGCATTGGAGCTCAGTGAAATATTGATAGAATTAGTCATCATGATAGTTCGCAGTTTCCACATGATATATTCATTCATCCATCCCATTATTAAGATATATCTTTATGTCTGTCCATCTTTTGTTTCATTCATTGATGCATCCATCCATCGGTCAAGCCTTATCTTCATGCATCCATCCTTACATGCATCCATCCTTACATGCATCCATCGGTCAAGCCTTATCTTCATGCATCCATCCTTACATGCATCCATCCTTACATGCATCCATCCTTACATGCATCCATCCTTACATGCATGCATCCTTACATGCATCCATCGGTCAAGCCTTATCTTCATGCATCCATCCTTACATACATCCATCGGTCAAGCCTTATCTTCATGCATCCATCTTTACATGCATCCATCGGTCAAGCCTTATCTTCATGCATCCATCCTTACATGCATGCATCGGTCAAGCCTTATCTTCATGCATCCATCCTTACATGCATGCATCGGTCAAGCCTTATCTTCATGCATCCATCCTTACATGCATGCATCGGTCAAGCCTTATCTTCATGCATCCATCCTTACATGCATCCATCGGTCAAGCCTTATCTTCATGCATCCATCCTTACATGCATGCATCGGTCAAGCCTTATCTTCATGCATCCATCCTTACATGCATCCATCGGTCAAGCCTTATCTTCATGCATCCATCCTTACATGCATGCATCGGTCAAGCCTTATCTTCATGCATCCATCCATCCTTACATGCATGCATCGGTCAAGCCTTATCTTCATGCATCCATCCTTACATGCATGCATCGGTCAAGCCTTATCTTCATGCATCCATCCTTACATGCATGCATCGGTCAAGCCTTATCCTTCATGCATCCATCCTTACATGCATGCATCGGTCAAGCCTTATCTTCATGCATCATCCTTACATGCATGCATCCTTACATGCATCCTTACATGCATGCATCCTTACATGCATGCATCCCATGCCTTACATGCATCCATCGGTCAAGCCTTATCTTCATGCATCCATCCTTACATGCATGCATCCTTACATGCATCCATCCTTACATGCATCCATCCTTACATGCATGCATCCTTACATGCATGCATCCTTACATGCATCCATCGGTCAAGCCTTATCTTCATGCATCCATCCTTACATGCATGCATCCTTACATGCATATCTTCATGCATCCATCCTTACATGCATCCATCGGTCAAGCCTTATCTTCATGCATCCATCCTTACATGCATGCATCCTCAAGCCTTACATGCATCCATCCTTACATGCATCCATCGGTCCTTATCTTCATGCATCCATCCTTACATGCATGCATCGGTCAAGCCTTATCTTCATGCATCCATCCTTATCCTTACATGCATGCATCGGTCAAGCCTTATCTTCATATCTTCATGCATCCATCCTTACATGCATGCATCGGTCAAGCCTTATCTTCATGCATCCATCCTTACATGCATCCATCGGTCAAGCCTTATCTTCATGCATCCATCCTTACATGCATGCATCGGTCAAGCCTTATCTTCATGCATGCATCCTTACATGCATGCATCGGTCAAGCCTTATCTTCATGCATCCATCCTTACATGCATGCATCCTTACATGCATCCATCCTTACATGCATGCATCGGTCAAGCCTTATCTTCATGCATCCATCCTTACATGCATCCATCGGTCAAGCCACAGGCAGCCCAACCATTGCTTTTGAGGCTACTAAATAATTCAATAAAATGATATTTGCGTCTTTTTTTGATGGGTTCCCTGTGGTAAAGCGCGCGCGCGTAATACATAAGGTTGGGTTCCCTGTGTATAAAAATGTATAATGTTGGGTTGCCTGTGTGTGTTCTGCGGGATGCGCCCGCAGCAAATGTGTATATTTACACAAGGTATGAAACTAGGTCACGTGACAAATACGTTTTTGGCCCTAATCTTTGTCAATATGACGTGAAAATTCCATTTTTCTTCGAATAACTAAAATTGACCGTATTCCCTAAACACTTCATAAGTGTCAATCATCTAACTTCACCGTACGCTGAGAAAATTTAATTTTGACATTTTACGCCTCATGGACCGATGTGCGGTGCATGCAGATGGTGCACTTTTCCGTGAAACATTCGGGATTTTGCCTTCGAGAGGACATCGGCAAGCGCTCGTCAAATCTGAACTGTGCTCTTTTTGGCAAGTTTTAACATGATATGTTCATTAAACATAAGTCAAAACATCTACAATATACTTTATTTGTTTTCTGTTTTGATTTTTATAAAGTATTTGTTTTGTGTTTTGATTTTATCGATTAAAATGCTTTAAAATTGAGGCAATGTGTTTTATTAATGCTGAATAGTCTCAATATTTAGTACTGCACAACACATTTTTGCTATCAGTACTTGTAAACAAAATGTCAAACAACGTATTTATTTCAACAATCAGTTAAAATAAGTTTACTAGCTTTTTACACACTGTTTTCGCCGTTCTTTCTGTGTAATTTATTCATTATATTGATCAGTAATACCATGGATAATATGAATTTAAATTGCATGTCCCCACAATCGACAAGCGGAGTTCGTATACAATTTGTAAGCACTCGGAAGCGATACTTACATTCTTAGGAAAACCGTATTTAATTACTCTGTGTTTCTCTCAGTTGGTAGCTAGTGTTTGCTAAATGAGTTGTACTATTTCAATGACAATAATGAAGAGCTGTTAATATTTTAGGCATGCAGCCGCTTCATGGGTCCTTCATATTAAAGTCGTCTATCTAAAAATCGCCATTCATGTCTCCTTCGAGTTCGTCTATATTTTTGCTTCAGATGGTTTTTAATATGCTGTGTAGGCGTTCCCTTGTGTTTTGAAGAACAACTGTAAGAAAGTACAAAATTATGTCAAACACTTTCTAGATGAAATACGGTCAAAATGTTTAAATAGATGAAGTACTATCAGTCAGTTGAGAGAGGTTCCTTGTTGAAGTGTATTTCGATCACTGACAACTACACAAGTCAAATAGCACAGTCATAATTTATGAAAAATAATTTGCTGAGGAATATCAAGCAGCCCTTCTGCCCTCGGTATAGGCAAGTCCTTTTATTAGAGAACATTTAGAGCAAATACTACGTAAAAATCTTGACAAAACTACTTTTAGTTGAGCTTTACTTTTCAACAAAACTTTCCGGCGTGTGTTGAGTCCAACAATCAACTAGCAAATTCTCCACCATTCAAAATGAAAAAGACCACTTTAAAATCGTCCAGTTTCTTCTAAAGTTACTTAAAGTTGACGTGAATTGTGAACTTCTAAACTTACCATGGATAAGGAATAGAATCCAAACGTTTAAACCGAAAAAATCAGTTTTTGATAACATGAACTTCTCTTCGACGTCCTGCCATTTTGAAAAACTTCAGCTACTTTACCCTGGGTACGGAAAGTAAAATCCCCACGGGCTTGTAGTGTACGGCGGCTTCGGAAAGTAAAATCCGACTACCTCACGGAAAAGTGCACCATCTGCATGCACCGATGCACCGCACATCGGTCCATGATACGCCATCAGTTTCATACCTTGTTACAATACACATTGCTGCGGGACGCACGGGATGTACACAGGAAGCCCAACATAGGACATTACCAACCTTATGTATTACGCGCGCGCGCGCGCTTTACCACAGGGAACCCATCAAAAAAAGACGCAAATATATATTTTTTGAATTATTTAGTAGCCTCAAAAGCAATGGTTGGGCTGCCTGTGGTCAAGCCTTATCTTCATGCATGCATCCTTACATGCATGCATCGGTCAAGCCTTAACTTCATGCATCCATCCTTACATGCATCCATCGGTCAAGCCTTATCTTCATGCATCCATCCTTACATACATCCATCGGTCAAGCCTTATCTTCATGCATCCATCCTTACATACATCCATCGGTCAAGCCTTATCTTCATGCATCCATCCTTACATACATCCATCGGTCAAGCCTTATCTTCATGCATCCATCCTTACATGCATGCATCGGTCAAGCCTTATCTTCATGCATCCATCCTTACATGCATGCATCGGTCAAGCCTTATCTTCATGCATCCATCCTTACATACATCCATCGGTCAAGCCTTATCTTCATGCATCCATCCTTACATACATCCATCGGTCAAGCCTTATCTTCATGCATCCATCCTTACATGCATGCATCGGTCAAGCCTTATCTTCATGCATCCATCCTTACATGCATGCATCCTTACATGCATCCATCCTTACATGCATCCATCCTTACATGCATCCATCCTTACATGCATCCATCCTTACATGCATCCATCCTTACATGCATCCATCCTTACATGCATCCATCCTTACATGCATCCATCCTTACATGCATCCATCCTTACATGCATCCATCCTTACATGCATCCATCCTTACATGCATCCATCCTTACATGCATCCATCCTTACATGCATCCATCCTTACATGCATCCATCCTTACATGCATCCATCCTTACATGCATCCATCCTTACATGCATCCATCCTTACATGCATCCATCCTTACATGCATCCATCCTTACATGCATCCATCCTTACATGCATCCATCCTTACATGCATCCATCCTTACATGCATCCATCCTTACATGCATGCATCCTTACATGCATCCATCCTTACATGCATCCATCCTTACATGCATCCATCCTTACATGCATCCATCCTTACATGCATCCATCCTTACATGCATCCATCCTTACATGCATCCATCCTTACATGCATCCATCCTTACATGCATCCATCCTTACATGCATCCATCCTTACATGCATCCATCCTTACATGCATCCATCCTTACATGCATCCATCCTTACATGCATCCATCCTTACATGCATCCATCCTTACATGCATGCATCGGTCAAGCCATCCTTCATGCATCCATCCTTACATGCATCCATCCTTACATGCATCCATCCTTACATGCATCCATCCTTACATGCATCCATCCTTACATGCATCCATCGGTACATGCATCCATCCTTACATGCATCCATCCTTACATGCATCCATCCTTACATGCATCCATCCGGTCATGCATCCATCCTTACATGCATCCATCCTTACATGCATCCATCCTTACATGCATCCATCCTTACATGCATCCATCCTTACATGCATGCATCGGTCAAGCCTTATCTTCATGCATCCATCCTTACATGCATCCATCCTTACATGCATCCATCCTTACATGCATCCATCCTTACACATGCATCCATCCTTACATGCATCCATCCTTACATGCATCCATCCTTACATGCATGCATCAAGCCCATCCTTCATGCATCCATCCTTACATGCATCCATCCTTACATGCATCCATCCTTTACATGCATCCATCCTTACATGCATCCATCCTTACATGCATGCATCCTTACATGCATCCATCCTTACATGCATCCATCCTTACATGCATCCATCCTTACATGCATCCATCCTTACATGCATCCATCCTTACATGCATGCATCGGTCAAGCCTTATCTTCATGCATCCATCCTTACATGCATCCATCCTTACATGCATGCATCGGTCAAGCCTTATCTTCATGCATCCATCCTTACATGCATCCATCCTTACATGCATCCATCCTTACATGCATCCATCCTTACATGCATGCATCGGTCAAGCCTTATCTTCATGCATCCATCCTTACATGCATTCATCCTTACATGCATCCATCCTTACATGCATGCATCCTTACATGCATCCATCCTTACATGCATGCATCGGTCAAGCCTTATCTTCATGCATCCATCCTTACATGCATCCATCCTTACATACATCCATCTAACTAATGACTATTATGTACTTGTAGCAAGATCGAATAGAGTCGTCAGTTTCCGTATGAGTTGGAAGTAGTTACGGTCAGTTACGGTACGGTTCGTGCCGTGCAGTGACGGTATTGCGCAAACCGGTGACGGTATCCAAGCATTCTGAATGGTTGAGAAATGATTTCACGCGCTGTGATTGGTTGAATACAATGGCTTTGATTTTGTACCAGTATCAGTATCTCTGGTACCATGACCGTAACTCCGTGCCCAGGGTCCGTGCCGTAGGTTTCCCACTCATACGAAAACGACTCTATCGCAGTTTTAAATTACGTTCAGCATACACAACGTTCTATCTGTACAGCGTATGGCCAGTGCACATCAAAGACTCTTCTCCCAAGTGACGATGCATTTCTATTCAGCCTCAAGAGTGACGCAGGGTCTGCAACCCTTCTTCCCATCCGCACCAGATTCCACAACCAGTCACTCGTCTGTTCGGACTCTGGTCGGTATTTTCCGAATTTTGGCAATGATTTGGTGCTGGATCTTGTATCTAAGAATGTGAAGGGAACGTATGGCAGAACGTATGGCAGTACGTATGGCTCGACCTCTGGTAGTTTTGTTACTCGCGAGACTATCGTCACTCCTAGTGACATTGAAATCCTTGTACCACAAGGTAAGCTAGTTTATATGTCAGTTCATCAGCCCCGGGGGAGGACCCCAGGGGATGCTCGACCTCTGGTAGTTTTGTTACTCGCGAGACTATCGTCACTCCTAGTGACATTGAAATCCTTGTACCACAAGGTATAAACTAGTTTATATGTTAGTCAGTTCATCAGCCCCGGGGGAGGACCCCAGTTGATGCTCCTCGCACCTTCTGGGGTTAAAATAATAGTTGGATACCGCTTTGGGTGTTCGAACCTGAAACGTTCGAGTTATCCCGGTACCTTTTAGGGTATCAGTTGCCCCAGTATTAGACATTTTAGCGGGGGGGGGGGGGGGGGGGGGAGTATTTTTTGCCACGCCCCAAGGTCAATATTCTGGTACCTTTTAGGGATAATTTTTAACATTTCTGACAAGCATCCCCACCACTCTTTACATTTGTCTATTTACCTCGCTCTAGTGAGATTCTGTCCAACGATGTGTCCACAAGGGATGGTTTGTGACGAGATCAAAGGATCGTGTATCTGTAACAAGTTCTCACGACTGTCAGAAGTGTGTCAGACAGGTTAGTAGGCAGTAGTTATTTATAGTAAGACTGTTTGTTTAGTGCATGTATGTAATACTGCATAGAGTCGTTTTCGTATGAGTGGGAAACCTACGGCACGGAGTTACGTTCACAGTACGGAATCGAAGACATTCTATTCAACCAATCACAGCGCGCAAAATCATTGCTCAACCAATCAGAATGCTTGGATACGGCACGGTCATGGCACGAACCCTACCGTGACTATTCTTCCAACCATAAGGTAACACTTCGAAGATAGAGTCGTTTTCGTATGAGTGGGAAACCTACGGCACGGAGTTACGGTCACGGTACAGAATCGAAGACATTCTATTCAACCAATCACAGCGCGCAATTATTCTCCTTGGTGTTTTTCACAGGTATTTTCGTGGAAAACTTCACCAGCGACGCATACGATGTCTTCACCTTCTATTTTCCTGCTGATATCAAGAGTCTCAAGAGACCCGTGTGGGGGGAGGTGAAGGGAGAGAGCAAACTTACCAAAGGAATTCTTCGAGACACGATTTCAACAAAAACGTCAAGCTATGTCCTCATAAACAGTACACACCAATGTTTAACAGATCCATCGCTTTGTTCAACTGGCATCACGATGTCCATTTGGTTGAGGTATTTTGAGTCTGGTCCACGCGAAATGCTCCTGTTTTGTAGCGACTCATGTCTTGGCACAAAGACAGGAATCCGTATTTCAAGATCCTTGCAGTCAGACAGTGAAGTACTTATTATCTCAGTAAGTATGTGATTCATTGACACAGGCATATACTTTGTGGTTCAGTGTATCAATTGCTATAATAATAATAATGATAATAATAATAATAATAATAATAATAATAATAATAATAATAATAATAATAATAATAATAATCAATATGGCAATATGGGCGTGTCCGAACTTATTTGTCTACATTTATTTCTTACCTACTCACTTAATTTCTTGCGTTTTTGGCTGATCCTCCTTACTTACTTGCTTGGCTTACTTACTCTTACTTATTTCCTTCCTTATTTATTTACCCGCACATTGACTTACTTGTTCACTTACATTAAATTATTTTTCTAAGGTAACTACAACAACTAAACGGTGTAATCGAGTAATTCCCGGTGGTCATGGTGTATGGACACACATTGTATTAACCATGAGTTCAAACAACTCAGTCCTGATCTACAAGAACGGAGTAGTTACCCAGCCTTTGTCTGAGATTTGCGTTACAAGCAACTACCCCATCAATGCAGAGCCTTCCGTTATAATAGGCAAAGACGCAAACGTCGACGTGGACTTGTTTATTGTGTGGGCAAAAGTCGTGTCTTCAAAAAATATCACAGACCTTCACAATATATACAAAGGTACTTAATTTCAGAGAATGTATGCTTTCAAATTTTTTAAAAACCCACTTCTTAACTGACCAATCACAGACTTCAAGTTACGTGGTTAATTTCCTTTGTTGATATTCGTCCCATCATGTTTTGCAGGACGAAAGAATATGACATTAACGTTTATGTTTACGACAACAACCAGTGGTCTGACCAATGATCAAGAGAGTTCTAATTACCAATACATTTGTTCCAATGTCAAGCAAGGGGTATGTATCACATATCTAAGAGAGTTGTAAGTACCAATACATTTGTTCCAATGTCAAGCAAGGGGTATGTATCACATATCTAAGAGAGTTCTAAGTACCAATACATTTGTTCCAATGTCAAGCAAGGGGTATATATCACATATCTAAGAGAGTTGTAAGTACCAATACATTTGTTCCAATGTCAAGCAAGGGGTATGTATCACATATCTAAGAGAGTTGTAAGTACCAATACATTTGTTCCAATGTCAAGCAAGGGGTATATATCACATATCTAAGAGAGTTGTAAGTACCAATACATTTGTTCCAATGTCAAGCAAGGGGTATATATCACATATCTAAGAGAGTTGTAAGTACCAATACATTTGTTCCAATGTCAAGCAAGGGGTATGTATCACATATCTAAGAGAGTTGTAAGTACCAATACATTTGTTCCAATGTCAAGCAAGGGGTATATATCACATATCTAAGAGAGTTCTAAGTACCAATACATTTGTTCCAATGTCAAGCAAGGGGTATGTATCACATATCTAAGAGAGTTGTAAGTACCAATACATTTGTTCCAATGTCAAGCAAGGGGTATGTATCACATATCTAAGAGAGTTGTAAGTACCAATACATTTGTTCCAATGTCAAGCAAGGGGTATGTATCACATATCTAAGAGAGTTGTAAGTACCAATACATTTGTTCCAATGTCAAGCAAGGGGTATGTATCACATATCTAAGAGAGTTGTAAGTACCAATACATTTGTTCCAATGTCAAGCAAGGGGTATGTATCACATATCTAAGAGAGTTGTAAGTACCAATACATTTGTTCCAATGTCAAGCAAGGGGTATGTATCACATATCTAAGAGAGTTGTAAGTACCAATACATTTGTTCCAATGTCAAGCAAGGGGTATGTATCACATATCTAAGAGAGTTGTAAGTACCAATACATTTGTTCCAATGTCAAGCAAGGGGTATGTATCACATATCTAAGAGAGTTGTAAGTACCAATACATTTGTTCCAATGTCAAGCAAGGGGTATGTATCACATATCTAAGAGAGTTGTAAGTACCAATACATTTGTTCCAATGTCAAGCAAGGGGTATGTATCACATATCTAAGAGAGTTGTAAGTACCAATACATTTGTTCCAATGTCAAGCAAGGGGTATGTATCACATATCTAAGAGAGTTGTAAGTACCAATACATTTGTTCCAATGTCAAGCAAGGGGTATGTATCACATATCTAAGAGAGTTGTAAGTACCAATACATTTGTTCCAATGTCAAGCAAGGGGTATGTATCACATATCTAAGAGAGTTGTAAGTACCAATACATTTGTTCCAATGTCAAGCAAGGGGTATGTATCACATATCTAAGAGAGTTGTAAGTACCAATACATTTGTTCCAATGTCAAGCAAGGGGTATGTATCACATATCTAAGAGAGTTGTAAGTACCAATACATTTGTTCCAATGTCAAGCAAGGGGTATGTATCACATATCTAAGAGAGTTGTAAGTACCAATACATGTGTTCCAATGTCAAGCAAGGGGTATGTATCACATATCTAAGAGAGTTGTAAGTACCAATACATGTGTTCCAATGTCAAGCAAGGGGTATGTATCACATATCTAAGAGAGTTCTAAGTACCAATACATGTGTTCCAATGTCAAGCAAGGGGTATGTATCACATATCTAAGAGAGAGTTGTAAGTACCAATCTAAGAGAGTTGTAAGTACCACATGTTCAATGTCAAGCAAGGGGTATGTATCACATATCTAAGAGAGTTGTAAGTACCAATACATTTGTTCCAATGTCAAGCAAGGGGTATGTATCACATATCTAAGAGAGTTGTAAGTACCAATACATGTGTTCCAATGTCAAGCAAGGGGTATGTATCACATATCTAAGAGAGTTGTAAGTACCAATACATTTGTTCCAATGTCAAGCAAGGGGTATGTATCACATATCTAAGAGAGTTGTAAGTACCAATACATTTGTTCCAATGTCAAGCAAGGGGTATGTATCACATATCTAAGAGAGTTCTAAGTACCAATACATTTGTTCCAATGTCAAGCAAGGGGTATATATCACATATCTAAGAGAGTTCTAAGTACCAATACATTTGTTCCAATGTCAAGCAAGGGGTATGTATCACATATCTAAGAGAGTTGTAAGTACCAATACCATTGTTCCAATGTCAAGCAAGGGGTATGTATCACATATCTAAGAGAGTTGTAAGTACCAATACATGTGTTCCAATGTCAAGCAAGGGGTATGTATCACATATCTAAGAGAGTTGTAAGTACCAATACAGTGTCAAGCAAGGGGTATGTATCACATACTAAGAGAGTTGTAAGTACCAATACATGTGTTCCAATGTCAAGCAAGGGGTATGTATCACATATCTAAGAGAGTTGTAAGTACCAATACATGTGTTCCAATGTCAAGCAAAGGGTATGTATCACATATCTAAGAGAGTTGTAAGTACCAATACATGTGTTCCAATGTCAAGCAAGGGGTATGTATCACATATCTAAGAGAGTTGTAAGTACCAATACATTTGTTCCAATGTCAAGCAAGGGGTATGTATCACATATCTAAGAGAGTTCTAAGTACCAATACATGTGTTCCAATGTCAAGCAAGGGGTATGTATCACATATCTAAGAGAGTTGTAAGTACCAATACATTTGTTCCAATGTCAAGCAAGGGGTATGTATCACATATCTAAGAGAGTTGTAAGTACCAATACATTTGTTCCAATGTCAAGCAAGGGGTATGTATCACATATCTAAGAGAGTTGTAAGTACCAATACATTTGTTCCAATGTCAAGCAAGGGGTATATATCACATATCTAAGAGTTCTAAGTACCAATACATTTGTTCCAATGTCAAGCAAGGGGTATGTATCACATATCTAAGAGAGTTGTAAGTACCAATACATGTGTTCCAATGTCAAGCAAGGGGTATGTATCACATATCTAAGAGAGTTCTAAGTACCAATACATGTGTTCCAATGTCAAGCAAGGGGTATGTATCACATATCTAAGAGAGTTCTAAGTACCAATACATTTGTTCCAATAACAACAACATGGATATTTTCTTGTCCTGCAGATCACGAGTATTATACCTAACAACGCCATTCGACCTCTTACGCAACATTGTTCGTTAAGGTATTTTTGTTTAACTCTCACTACATGTATAAACCTATCAATGTTAAACCTGACGGGGAGAGGACAGCCAATACCTATTTGATCATGATTTCCATGGTCAAACAGTCAGCTCTGTCTAAGGACCGCATTTCTTAAATTTTAACATTTTCCGATTTGCGATTTTTTCACCTTTTCTTGTTGAGGTTTAGCTGAATTTATTCAAAATTATACAACGTAGCGCGAGGATTTAGTGTCGTTTTCGTATGAGTGGGAAACCTACGGCACGGAGCCGGTTACTACGGAATCGAAGACATCTATTCAACCAATCACAGCGCGCAAAATAATTGCTCAACCAATCAGAATGCTTGGATACGGCACGGTCATGGCACGGTACCGTCGTTGCACGGTACGAACCGTACCGTCACTACTTCCCATTCACTCATACGAAAACGACTCGCTAAGCAATAACGATACCAGCCATTTACTGTAGCATTTGTAAACCTGTTGTTCCTACTGACTGTGAGGTCTCTGTTGTAGCACTGCAGGGTATACTACAGTCGTGACATTAAGTATGGTATATAATAAAGCAGGATACGATGTGGCAAAACCCTTGATTGGCTTATTAAAGACGGGCATGCTGTTGGGCGGGAGAGCAGTGACAAACATTACAAATCTGACGCTCGATACAGGTATATTTGAACTGCTGAGAAGGAGGAATTGTCGTCGTTACACACACAATACAAACGAGAGACGTCCAATTTCATGTTGAAGTAATTGTATAAAGTTTGCATCAATTATAGCAGTATATTGCTGGATTGCAATCAATCATCCCTGGAGATTATAAAGTGTATCTATGAGAGTATTTTGTGATTTGAACCTTGCGTTTATGAGTTATAGAGGTTTAAAATCTCAATATGCAAATTTGATGACGTTTATAATTTGGATATTGAGATTTCAAACCTCTATTTATTTAAAATTTGAAGTTTTAGAGGGGGCGTTTATGAGAGGGAGGTGTTTAAAAGAGGGGGGCGTATATTTCAAAACTCCAAATTTTGCCTCAGAAACGTTTCCCGAGTCATCAACAATACGATGAAAAAAATAAGCGGTAATGAGTCAGTTGTAGACATTTAAGAATAAAAACAGGAATATTTCAATGTCAGTGTTTGTTTTTCGTGTCTATTCTAATAAACGCCCCCTTTCGAGTGGGTGTCTCTAATGAACGCCCCTCTATGGGGGGAGGCGTCCTCTATGGGGGGGGGGGGGGGGGGGGCGTTTATTGGAAGGGGGCGTTTGGAAGAGGGAGGCGTATATTAACGGTTTTTCTCCTGAAGGGGAGGGGGGGGGGGGGGGGGGGCGTTTATTGGAGGGAGGCGTTTATTTGAGGCTGGGCGTTTATTTGAGGAAAAACGTAAGGTTCAAATCACAAAATACTGAACCCACCAACTATTCAGCATATATTGAATATATTTTTAAAACAATCTCATGGGGGTTAGTTGCACTTTAAAGTACAAAGCCGGCCATGTTGGTGGTACAAGTTATCGGGATCCAACATGGCCGCCATGACGTCACGTGCAACTCAGCAAGGCTACTATAAAGGGCGATCACTTGAACAATCCTTTGTACATAGTGTTTGTACATAGTGCACAGGCAGCCCAACCATTACTTTTGAGGCTATTTATTAAATATAAATACATTTATATTCGCGCGTCTTTTTATGGGTTTCCTGTGGTAGAGCGCGCGCGCAATACGTTGGGTTCCCTGTGCATAGAAATGTATGATGTTGGGTTCCCTGTGCGCGTCCCGCAAGAAGCGCCCGCAGCAATGTGTATATTTCAATATAAACATGTACTGCGGGACGCGCGGGACGCACACAGGGAGCCCAACATTATACCTTACTCAACACAGGAAACCCAATATAATACGTATGCGCACGCGCGCGCTCTACCACAGGAAACCCATCAAAAAAAGACGCGCGAATATAAATGTATTTATATTAATTATTAACCTGATTAATAGCCTCGAATGGTTGGGCTGCCTGTGCATAGTGCAACGAAAAGCAGGTTGAGTAGCATCCCTGACAAGGTTTTATTTCATTGACACAACTCACTTTGTCATATTTTCAGTTTACACACAAGCGTGTAATATAACACATCACAAGGTTAGTGACAACACGGTATTCTTAGAGTGGGACTGTGGTAACGAGCCAATCTACGTTCTACTCTATGGCTATGAGATCAACACTACAGAATCAAGTACGGGCGTGGTCACCTCCGCCACCCTTGCATCAGCTTATTTGAACGGTACAATCGTGAACCTGAAGTACGTCTCTACATACTCTATTGTGGTAACAGCGATAACGGTTGAGGGCGTTGGAAATCCAAGCTTACCAATAACCATAATAATAGGCGAAAAAGGTAAGTGTTACGCCAGCACTTAGCCGTGCTTTGTGTGGTCCACTGAGACCCTTGCGATGCCGTTCTCGGCTGTATGAAGGAAGACGTCTTTTTCTCTTGAAATATAGAATGTGATTAACCGTAAGATGTTCTCTGGCACCTACATGTACACAGATATATTTTAATACCTGTTTTTATCATAACTGGCGCTAACATGGAAAATGCAACATTGAGGGAGAATAGCTTTAACTGAACCTTATAATCCTGAATCAGTTGCTGTTTGAGGATTCGTTGTTGTTCTTTGGTTTTCTCGATCTTCTGTGTTCTTCCTTCCGTCGTAACTTTGTATACTGTATAAATATTATTATATGTTAGTATAATGTGCTTCCTTGTGCATGTTGTCTTCTGTACTGTTCCGAACCCTAGTGAATCATGTTTTGACAGTATAGTACCTTGGTAGGTACACAAGTTGTCTAAGGCTCTAAGATGCCTCGTTTCCCGTTTCAGCGCTAGATACCGCTCCATGGAATATCACCGCTGAAACGCTTAACCACTTCAGCATCAACGTAACGTGGGAGTTCTTAAGTCTGTCAGTGTGGCCATACATCCATGGATTTCGTATCGATTACAATAGCACCAGTAAAGTAAACCTAGTCAATGTCAGTCACACAATCACAAGTTATGTAATGACTAGTCTAACACCGCTGACCACATATCAGATTGCTGTACGAGGGTATAACTTAGTCGGCGAGGGTCCCGCTAGCCAGACTGTTCAAGCAACTACGTTAGTAAGCCGTAAGTACCTTTGCTAATGGTCATTTGGCATACGTTTGGTGCACGCAATTTCGCTTATAACGTTTGTGCTCGATCGTGTTAGTACTGCAATATTTTGAGTAAAGTTTGGCAAGCATAGAACATTATACCTAATTGAGGCATTAAAAAAAAAAACAAAAAATAAACGTTTTTTGAAACAAAATATCTTTGTATGAAGCCTTTACTTGCATAAAGCGTCAGACAGTTTGTACATGTGGGTAGTGCTGATTCTAGCTTCTCATCTCTGTGGGGCCCTGTTAGGGTTTTAGGATTATGAATTATTAGGTTTTTTTAGGCAAGGGATACGGATTATTGGCCACTAAATTTAAAGATTATGGATTATTTGTGTTGCATTTTGAAATTACGGATTATTAGCGGTCATTTATTTTAGGAATATATTTGTTTACAAAATTGGGATACAGATTATTTCCAAAATTTACCCAGGATTATGGATTATTCAGACCCCCCCTAACAGGGCGTCCTCTTTACAGTTCTGATTTTTTTTGGTATTGCATTTTTTTGCAGCCCTTACTAAGAGTCCTGATAACGTAGTTGCTACACCTCTGGACACTATCGTGATGGTACGTTGGCAGATAATCCCTGCCAATGCAGAGTTTGGTCCCATACTTGGGTACATTGTAAACTGTACTACAGTCAACGCCACAGACAAGATCCTTAACGTGAGTGAAGCCGTTGTTAATATCACTGGTCTAACAACTTTAACAAACTACACGATTGTTGTCCGAGGATACACTGCCGTGGGGCCTGGTCCGTGGTCTCTACAGAAAGTAGTTAGCAGACCAGAAGGAGGTAAGAAATAATCAATTGCTTGGTTTCAATTTATAAAAGTCCTTGAATCTAATTATTTGGCGATCAAATGATGGGCAAACACTGCTCTTCATACACTGGGGGAAAAACGCACGCTTGGCCGGTATGAATTCCGTGTAAATTGTGTGTCAATCCCGGGTAAATGTCCATGCGGAATTTACGCACAACTTATACCGGCGTTTTTCTAGTGATGTGCTATCAAGTAGAGAACATTCTATTGGTAAGTTGCTTTTCAGCTGATGAAAATTCCTCAAACAATACTCCAGTTTCGAGTTGATTACGCACCGCTGTACTCCTTGACAAAAGACGCGTTTGCTCAGGCTTAGCCTCAATACGCCCTATGCACGAGTGCTGGTTTTCGAGATCAGGATACTAGAATCTTTTGACATAAAAATGACCACTGCCATCTGAAAAAGCAATTATTCATCAATATTTTTTGGAAAATTTCAAAAGTATTGGATAAAATCCCGCGAAGATATCGTAAATGACATTTATAGAGGTTAGTATGGGATTTTGCCGTCATGAGTACACAGCCTCGTTCTGGTGTATTTTCAGAATTAAAAACGTTCATAAATCCGTAAGGACATGTCATTTCGTCCTAAAACTTTTACACTTATCTTATTTAAATATGTTCTTTTTGTGGAACGTGTTAAACCTTGAAATTAAGCAATTTAGAAAATTGATGTACATCAGAACGAGGCTGTGTACTCATAATTCGCGATTAGCTTCAAGTTTCGCAAATAGTTTCAAGTTTCGCGAATAATTTCGCCAACACTTTCAAGTTTCGCGAATAATTTCGCGAACAGTTTCAAGTTTCGCGAATAATTAAGGAATAATATATTTTTAAACCAAGATCCACCAATATTGTACTTAGACAATCATTGACAATCATGTCATTAGGACATCTACATATTTGGATAATTATTATATATATATATAGTTAGGATATTTAATTTAATATTTACATTTTTGAAAGTATACAGTAAAAACCCGCATAAAAGAACCCCTATTTTTCCAAGTCAGGCTGAAATGGTTCTTATATATTGGGTGTCTAGTGAGAAATCAGGCTGAATAGGTTCTTGACAGTCAGGTTCTTATTTACAGGGCAAAAAAACAACAATTATTGTTCCTGATACAGTATGGTGTATTTCCTTACAATTTGTTTTAATTAGTGAACTATTGACCCTGAAAGGCCTAATATTCACACTAAACATTAACAACCCAACTGTATAGTAAATATAATATTTCTGCATATTCAGCACCGACTGTACCTGTGTGTTCTGAGCTTTAGTCATTTTCTCATAAGAACCTGCTTCATTTGTCAGGCTGAACTGGTTCTTATATATTGGATGCTTAATTGGCTAAATTTCAGCCTGGAGGTTCTAATCCGCAGTTTCTTATATATGCGGGTTTTTACTGTATTATATTTATGTTTTTGTTTTATATATATTTGTTTTTGTTCACGTTCACGTTTTAACGAACTTTGTAGCTCCTAGGTGATTACGTGTTTAAATAAAGTATTATTATTATTATTATTATTACTGTTATTATTATTATTATTATTATTATTATTATTATTATTATTACTATTACAAATCCTGCTATTTATTATTATTATTATTATTATTATTATTATTATTATTATTATTATTATTATTATTATTATTATTATTATTATTATTATTATTATTATTATTATTATTATTATTATTATTATTATTATTATTATTATTATTATTATTATTATTATTATTATTATTATTATTATTATTATTATTATTATTATTATTATTATGTATTATTATTATTATTATTATTATTATTATTATTATTATTATTATTATTATTATTATTATTGAACGATTGCAGCACCTACCTAATCTTTAATCTTATAAACGCCACAACATTTATTCTCAAGTGGAACGCTATTATTATTATTATTATTATTATTATTATTATTATTATTATTATTATTATTATTATTATTATTATTATTATTATTATATATTATTATTATTATTATTATTATATATTATTATTATTGAACGATTGCAGCACCTACTGCGGGCCCCACCAACCTAATCTTTGGTCTTATAAACGCCACAACATTTATTCTCAAGTGGAACGCTATTATTATTATTATTATTATTATTATTATTATTTATTATTATTATTTATTATTATTATATATTATTATTATTGAACGATTGCAGCACCTTCTGCGGGCCCCACCAACCTAATCTTTGATCTTATAAACGCCACAACATTTAATCTCAAGTGGAACGCTATTAATTATTATTATTATTATTATTATTATTATTATATATTATTATTATTATTATTATATATTATTATTATTATTGAACGATTGCAGCACCTACTGCGGGCCCCACCAACCTAATCTTTGATCTTATAAACGCCACAACATTTAATCTCAAGTGGAACGTTATTAATGCTCTTCAAACGAACGGCATCGTCAGGGGTTACCATTTAATGGCACAAGTCGCCAACGGAGAAAACGCCGGCAAGTTTATGTACATTGCAACATGTAATACGTCAGTGGCGTTTAACGATCTCTATTCCTTTACCGATTATCATGTCAACATTTCTGGCTTTACGAACGTTGGGCTGGGTGTTTACGCGCACGTATATGTCGCAAATCAAGAAAAAGGTTAGTATATAGTAATATGATGACGATGATGACGAAGATGATGACGACGATGATGATGAAATAAGATAATGACAATAAGCCAGTTCACGCTGTCGGCCGCCATTTTGAATTGGGGCAAACTCGGCATAATTTATAGAAATCTGGATCACTTTGACTTGCCGTAACTCCGCTCGATTTCGTTGGATTTTCAAAATTTAAACTTCGATAATCAGCAGGCATGCATATGAGTTGTTGGAGTGAAACTAAGACCAATGTAGGTGTTTTAACTACCTTTTTCGAGTCAATCTTCTTTTCACGAATGCCTATCTTAAAATTTCGAGCTAATTTGCATATTCACGTGCCGAACGTTTTATTTTGAAAACAAAAATTTTTTTTTCTCGATTTGTAGCCTTCCAATACCCATCATATTATAGGACATAAATAACAAATAAAACATATTTTCTACAATGGTAAGTTTTTAAAAATCCAACGAAATCGAGCGGAGTTACGGCAAGTCAAAGTGATCCAGATTTCTATAAATTTTGCCGCGTTTGCCCCAATTCAAAATGGCGGACGACAGCGTGAACTGGCTTATTAGAGGTGAGGTCGGTAGAGTATGGGAGTATACAATACAATACAATATACAGTATACCAATGATGAATGGTAAATATGGTAATGGTGAACGGATGATGGCGATGTAGTAGTGACGATGAAAAGTATTGATTTATACAGATGTCTCAACATTGTTCATTTCAGGCCCAGTCTTCCCGCCAGTATTGGTCCGCACCACTGGAGTAGTTGGCAAGACAACCATGAATATAACATGGAATACTGTTCCTGAGGGATCGTCTAATAGTCCTATCAGTGGATATGCAGTAATGTATAGACTGTATAACCAATCACAGCCTAACAACACCATCATGATAAACGACACACGGTACCTACGGCTTGATGGACTTACACCGTACACCATGTACGAAGTTAGAGTCGCAGGAGTCAACAGGGCTGGTGTTGGGGTTTTTAGTCCTCCATTCGTCGTACGAACAGCTGAAGGAGGTAACTTTCTGCTCTTTGATGTTGAAAAGAAAAAACGACTTTTTACGTGCTCAAAAACAAAGTTAAGTTCCAGTAACATTTTATTGTGGTTATTTTGTCTCCAGTCCCAAACGCTGTGGTGTCAAATGCATCGGCCGGTGTCATCACCAAAAATAGCACGTTTCTACAATGGAGTCCTATCTCAGCATCAAATTTACAAGGCGTTCTTCGCGGATACATTGTAACTGTCCATGATGCATTGCGAGGAGTGAATACTACTCATTTCATCTGTGCCAGTAAGAATAGCCTCAACCTGACGCAGTTGTTTCCATATACTTCACACTCGGTGTATTTGAGCGCGTTCTCTGGAGCAGGGCCAGGGAGAGTTACAAAAACAACTGAATTTCAAACCGCAGAATCAGGTAAGGTCTAGTTAATGGCTGATTGGATGGATGGATGGATGGATGGATGGATGGATGGATGGATGGATGGATGGATGGATGGATGGATGGATGGATGGATGGATGGATGGATGGATGGATGGATGGATGGATGGATGGATGATGGATGGATGGATGGATGGATGGATGGATGGATGGATGGATGGATGGATGGATGGATGGATGGATGGATGGATGGATGGATGGATGGATGGATGGATGGATGGATGGATGGATGGATGGATGGATGGGTAGATGGATGGATGGATGGATGGATGGATGGATGGATGGATGGATGATGGATGGATGGATGGATGGATGGATGGATGGATGGATGGATGGATGGATGGATGGATGGATGGATGGATGGATGGATGGATGGATGGATGGATGGATGGATGGATGGATGGTGGATGGATGGATGGATGGATGGATGGATGGATGGTGGATGGATGGATGGATGGATGGATGGATGGATGGATGGATGGATGGATGGGATGGATGGATGGATGGATGGATGGATGGATGGATGGATGGATGGATGGATGGATGGATGGATGGATGGATGGATGGATGGATGGATGGATGGATGGATGATGGATGGATGGATGGATGGATGGATGGATGGGTAAATGGATGGATGGATGGATGGATGGATGGATGGATGGATGGATGGATGGATGGATGGATGGGTAAATGGATGGATGGATGGGATGGATGATGGATGGATGGATGGATGGGTAGATGGATGGATGGGGATGGATGGATGGGTAGATGGATGGATGGATGGATGGATGGATGGATGGATGGATGGATGGATGGATGGATGGATGGATGGATGGATGGATGGATGGATGGATGGATGGATGGATGGATGGATGGATGGATGGATGGATGGATGGATGGATGGATGGATGGATGGATGGATGGATGGATAGTTATAATCCCGGCTGAACCAACAACACTCATGATCTTACAATAATATAGGAGAAGGCGATGCAGGTGGTTAGAGGTCTTAGCTCGGTTAAAATGGCGTCCCGTCTCTCCACACTACACTCATTACCCTGATACATACTCTCCAGCAAACACACCGTA